>PVKP010006278.1:22955-84279 GCA_004027715.1 Plecturocebus donacophilus
CCTCACCCCCACCCCCGCCCCTCACCCTCACTCCCGAGGTGATTGTACGGGTATAAAAGGTCTTGACACCCTCCGTTCGGGGCCACAGGTTGGAGAGATGTGAGTCCTCCGTGGCTGCCGGCAATAAAGACCCTGCAATTTGGCATACTTTTGTCTTGGTGTTGACTTTCTATGCTTGGTTCAGTATAACACATGAACATGTATTACACACAAGTTACATCCTTATTAATGGTAACAAAAATAGTTTTAAAAGGTTATATTTATAAATTAAAACACATTTTAGTTTATTCAAAGTATATTTTGCTTATACTGACATGACTAAAAACTATAGCATGCATGTGAAAGCATATGTAATCAAATTCATAGATTCTTCATGCTCATTCATGTTATTCTCTTCAGCACTCTGTTGAAAATGAAATAACTAAATATTTAAGTGATCAAAATGCAAACAAAGATCTAACTTGGAACTAAAATAATTTCCAGCCCAATATTTTAACCTTTAGTTTATCTTCCTAAGATTTGGACACACCTACCTGTCCTTCTAGATTAGCAAAATATAGAATATAAGTAGACTGATAGATGGATACAGGATATATCTACCTAACATTAGTAAAAACAGATTTGAAAGAGAAACCTTTACATTTGCCATAAGATTAGAGAAATGATAAAACAATAGCTTTTAATTTACAGTGTCTGAGTTTTAAAAGATGAAGGATTAAACTTTATGCATAATTTTAATCAAATCTACATTTTGTGTCTAAATCATCTTTATGCTTTATTTGGAATTCAAGAGTGGGCCTAATGTGTACATATATATATATAACATATGCGTGTGTGTGTGTGCGTGTGTGTGTGTGTGTGTGTGTATGGAAGTAACAAGATAATTCTCCAAAGACCTGGTCACTATCTAAAAGCTTGCTTGGCTTTTATTTATTGAAATATTTTGTCCTTATAATTAATCTGTTCATTCTCAAATATAGACCTTTCACATCGCCAAACCCTTTACCACTAGAGCTCCAGGCAGATCAATAATAAACATTACACTGCTTTACTGTTTTCCTTTTGTATTTTTCTTAATATGCTTGAACTCAAATTATGTACCAAATAAATATTCAATGTTTATTGTTTCAGCCACTAGTTATATGCTCTTCAGTATTATAAATTAAGTAAACCAGAGAAATAAAGACAGAAGTAAATCAAGTGAGTGAATTCCAATTTCTATTCATATCTGATAAAATGTTTATTGAAAAACAATGTTAAAATATATAGGTAAATTAAGATTTACATATCATCTTTCATTTGTATTCATGATTACTTTACTTATGTAGACAAGGGTGGATTTTGGCAGTGACAAGCTAACTGCAATTCTTGGGGCCTGGTAGATTATTTGACTCCATTCAGAAGTTATACGACATGTTAATGATTGTCTTCACTGGTTTTTCTTTGTAAGTGTCCACAGATAACCAACCAAGTCAAACAATTCAAGGGAATAATACCAACAGATAGGATAATGTATTCATTTACTAATTTAACAACTATTTACTGATTACCTATCGTGTGCAAAGTAGTTCTAAGTACTAGAAATATAGCAGTAAACTAAAACAAACAACAAACTATTTCATGACTCTTATGATCTAGTGGTGAGGGATAGACAATAGGCAGAACAACATTACACTGTATTAGAAAATTCATATTAATATGAAGAATGTAAGGTACTCAAGGTGATAGGAAATATTGAGGCATGTTGCCGTATTATATAGGTAGCAAAAGGCCTCTCTATGGATGACATTTTAGGAAACATTTGAAGTACATTTTGGCATAATCCATTCAGATATCTAATCCGGAGCAGCATCATGGACAGAGCGAGACAGGATTCTGATACGGGGGCTCTGATTGGGGAGCATGCCTGGCATGTATGAGAGACATGATGGAGTCCTATGTGGCAAGAGCAGAGGGAGAAAGAGGAGCATGATGGAGATATGGTCAGAAAGGTAATGGTTGGGGGTAGACTGAATAAAGACAGGATTACTTGATGGTTTTCAAAAGTTCTCTATGAGCTTTATTTATAGTAAAATCAGTGATTTTAAAACTGTTTGAATTATAGTCAATCAGAATTAATTAATGTTTCAGTATTAATTTGGAAAAATGAATATCACTTATATTCTTTTCAGGTTAATGGAAATTCCAGGCAAGGGAAAACTATAGTGTTCTGTCCCTATCCTTGCCTTATGAAAAGGTATATTTATAGCCAGGCATGGTGGCTCACGCCTGTAATCCCAGCACTTCGGGAGGCCAAGATTGGCAGATCACTTAAGCTCGGGAGTTCAAGAACAGCCTGGCTAACATGGTGAAACCTCATTTCTACTAAAAACACAAAATTAGCTGGGCGTGGTGGTGTGCTCCTGTAATCCCAGCTACTTGGGAGGCTGAAACAGGAGAATTGCTTGAACCGGGGAGGCAGAGGTTGCAGCGAGCCAAGATCGTCCCTTTGCACTTCAGCTTGGGTGACAGAGTAAGACTCTGTCTCCAAAAAAAAAAAAAAAAAGAAGAAGAAAAAGAAAAGATATATTGATAATCTGGGTGAAAGCATAGAAATAATATTTATCATATCTAAGTTTAAATAAAAGAAGAAATGGCTAATAAAAAACCCTGAGCTCAAATAACTAGGATCAAATTTAGAAAAATAAATATAATCGTATTTCATTTCAAAATAACAAATTATATGATTTAGGAAACATATCGATAACAAATCCAGTAGCATTAGAAAAATAGCATTCAGCTCATGAGACATAATTGTCTCTTACACTTCGCTTGTCGCATCATCTGGTGTATTGTGTTCTTTTCTTGGAAACACATTTTAAGAGGGACACTAATAACCTGGATCATGCCAAGTAGAAGATAAAATAGAAATTCAGGATGATAAGGGATCAGGAAACAATTTTATAAACTATGCAACATATTAAATATAACTCCAAGATTTTACCCATGTACCCCAAACCCTACTGAAAGTCTATTCTCAACATTGCAGCAGAACTCCTCTCTTAAAAGTATGTCACAAAATGTTCTCCCCCTCTTAAAACTCTGCAGCAGCTCCACAAAGTCCTTACAAGTGTCTGCAAAGCTGCATATAACCCTTCCCCCAGCACCTCTCTTAGCCTGTTGGCTCCTACAGTCTCCCTCTTTGCTCACTCTGCTTGGATCACTGTGACTGCTTTGCTGCTTTGCCTAAGGTGGTTCTTTCCATCTGGAACACTCTTCCCCACATGGCTAACTCCCTCACTCTTTCAAGTCCTTGCTCAAAAATCACTCCAAAGAAGCCTACTCTAAAGAAGACACTCTATTAAAATTGCAAGCCATCCTTTTTTCTGCATCCCCATTCCTTCACCTGTCATTTCTTGTTTCCACAGGACTTACCAATATTTAAAAATTACACATTTCACTTATTTATTATGGTTGTTGTTATGCTTGATTTGTTTCTTTTCAGCTATCTCTCTTTGCTAAATGAAAGCTCCATAGGAGCAAGGGTCCTCTTTTTGTTCATGGATCTATCCTAAATTCTCAAAATGAAATAGGAAATATAGTAAGATGTCAAGAAATATTTTTAAAGTGTTGTTTTTTCAACAAAAAAAGACAAAGCCTTATGATGTTAGAAGACCCTTAATAAAAACGGCAGTAGGTTTAAAGTTTCACTCTATAGTAGTGACCAACAGAGCAATAACAATACAATGATGAAAATGATGTTTGCCACAGTATCCAGGTTGGTAGCCACTAGTCACATATGGTTCTTGAGCATTTGAAATGTTAGCTAGTATGGCTGAAGAACTGAATTATTTTATTTAAGTTTAATTAATTAAAATTTATATTTATATAGCAACATAGGCTATAGGTAACAACATAGGAAAATGTGGACAGTGGCTGGAGGGTTACAGAATTGTTACTGCAGAGATATGTTACTGCAGAGATATATGCCCAGGGAGGTCTGATGCACTACTAAGTTAATGTAATTTCCAAATTCAGTATCCCATTATGCTTTTTAGAGCTAAAATCCATGTCTACTATAACTTGTTTAGTAATCCTATAATGGAAGAAAATACAGTATTCCCAAAGTAGTAAGTAGTATACTTATTACTTTAAATAATTTATTTCTTTAAATTCTGTTAGTGAAGGGCAATGGAGGAAAAAATATATATGTGCGTGTATATATATATTTAAAGATAACAAAACAAAATAGTTGTTTTGTCATGACTTTTGGATATGAAGCCAGGCTCTACAATGTAATATAAGGACTATGAATTTTAGAGTCATAGAGAGGGTCTTAGAGACTCCAGAACTGGGGAATTACCATTCTCTGATGGTTGAAGACTACTCGATGTCCATCAATGTCAGTCTTCTTTACTTCCATAGTAATAGAACTTTGTTTAGCTATGGCTGCTCACCCAGGAAAGACATGTCCCTAAGTCTTTTAGTAGTTGTTGATATGAGACTAAGCTCTTGCCACTGCAGTACAAACAGAAGTGATGTGTGCAACTTCTGCCTTGCTAATTTAAGAGGGAATCTCTGGCTCTAGCCATCTGTCCTTTGTCTCACTCCACTACTAAAATGGCAATGATCAAAGTGATCTTGGATTTTTTTAACAATGTGAATATATTATTTGTTCAATAAGTTAAAAAACATATTTATTAAAAATCTAATCGATATCAGGACTAGTTAATAACATAGAAAACATAAGGCATTTCTCCCAAAGCAAAATAAGTGTAATAAGTGTTTTAAATATCTGATTTTCTCAATATCAAAATGGTTGTGATTTCTTTCTCAACAATCTAATGTTAGATTTGTAATACAAGGTTTGGTGATAGTTATGATATAGTGATGAACATGACAGGACAAACTTTAGGGTTGCTACTAGGACTTGTGACTTGACTTTTTCATTTGAAACACTTCATATGCAAAAGGAAAAGGCTATTTAAAGCAGTGACAAAGGCACTGGTGGGCAGGCACCTTTCTTTTTTTCCTGCATGGTACTTAGTGTTTGATGACAACAAACACACTTAGATTTAAGGCTGTAAATTTAGATGGCATTCAGAGGATATGAATCAGTTTCCTGATACAAACATGGAATTAAAATCAAACAATGAGAATAGTTAAACATGACACTGCCAAACAGATTGTTTAATGACGGACTTCCTTTCCCCCCAGTTGAAAGGTAAGGGTTCATTTCAACTATTCGGTAGTCTAAATACAATTTGTGACTTAAAATATTTTTTTAAAAAAATATTAGCCTTCTGACTGTATTTTCTCATGGGTGAATGTCAGGATTAATAGGATTTTTTTTACTTTATTTATTTATTTATTAAAATGGTGCCTCGCTCTGTCCCCCAGGCTGGAATGCAATGACGAGGTCTTGGCTCACTGCAACCTCTGCCTCCCAGGTTCAAGTGATTCTCCTGCCTCAGCCTGCCAAGTAGCTGGGACTACAGGGGTGTGCCACCACACCTGGCTAATTTTTGTATTTTTAGTAGAGATGGGGTTTTACTATGTTGGCCAGGCTGGTCTCGAACTCCTGACCTCGTGATCTGCCCGCCTCAGCTTCCCTTTGTAAAAAGTGCTGGGATTACAAGAGTGAGTCACTACACCTGGCCCAATATGCATATTATTAATTAAAAGTTATTATTTTTCCCCCCACCAAAGTTTGCCAAAAGTCAAAGTTTAGCTAAAAACACTCATTGTTTTATTTCTGATATATTGAATTGTAATTAGGGTAACTAAAGTATATAATAATAAATAGGACTTTAGTTTATAATATAAGCAGATGGAAAAGTTTACCTAAAAAGATAAAGTTAAGTTTTGTATTGTTGTTATTTTCTATTACTAAGCATATTCTCCAAGTTTAACAAAAAGACATTCAATTTCGGTACTCATTAGAGGTTTTAGCAAGTTATTGAAATCATGTATAATCAGGTCTGTTTACCCAGGAGAGTACTAAAATCCTGAAGATTTTCTCTTGGGTAAAATAGTCTATCATTTTTGAAAGGATCTGAAGAAATTCCTAAAACATTTGATATGCATTAAGTTACAAGGTTATAGATGAATGTATTGCAATATGCTAGTAGAACAAAAGTCAGCTTTCTAAAACACACTCCTAAGGCAAATTCTACCAAACACACAGTGATTATAAAGATCAGGAGGCAGGTAAAGAGAAAGATAATTATTTAGATGTTTAATCTTTGTAAATAAATCAAATCTACACTATAAACCTCAAATCTCCAAGAAAATGAACACACGCATTTTCACTTTCCAAATCCCTTTAACTCATTCCTAAAACTTCTCTAATTCAGTCACACCATAAACTACTCCTTAATTTCCTACTTTAAACTTTGCTTTCTGATACCATGAACTGAACTGCATAAATCAACAAGAAAGAAATGGAGGAATACTGAAATATGCATAATGATTATGCAATAAAAATGAGATACAGATTCTAGAATAATAGTCCAATCAATTTTAGTTTTTTTGCTTTGGTTTTTAGACAATTTCTTCCAGAAACACAAAAGTAGATTTTTGTTAGATTTGAGGCATTTTTAAACTACTCTAGCTGAGTAGTCTTGGAATTTTTATATTCATCTTTTAAAAACATTAAGCAAGAGTGATTTCAGTTCCATCTCACTTTTTATGTTCTGAATAAAAATATAGATGAAGAAATAAATTAACAAAAAAGAAGGATTTGTATATTGTGTTAATTGTGCAAAGTGTATCTAACTTATAAAAGCAAGCATTGGATTTCCAGGTGAGAAAAGATGGTGTAAATTCATTTTTTTAATGCTCTTCCATGCAAAGTAAAACTATAAACCCTGAAAATAACACCAGAGGCAGACAAAAGAGAATTTTGAAACATGTAATGAGGAAGACAGAATGACTAGAGAGCTCAAGACTGGAAATACAATATTTTAAGGTAGCAGAGTGCCTTAAAACCTTTACCCAACATAAAAAGTTGATCCAAGCCTAAGCTGCGAAACAGAAGGCAGTACACCTAGATGAATTCCTCCATCTGGGTGTCCAACAGATCAACAGATGAAAAAACCAAGATTAAAAAAGGTGCTAGAATTATCTGACAAGGAATTTAAAGCAATGAATCATGTGTGAAAATCAGAATGTCTCCACAAAGAAATAGAAGATACAAAGGGAAAAAAGTGGAAACTTTAGAACTGAAAAAGATGATTACTGGAAAAAAAATCCTAAATATAATAACATGCTAGTCATTAGTAAAACCTGATACAAGTGAAAAAATTTATTATCATGATTCTTGAAGATAAGTGGTAAAATAAGCTGAAATCTTTATTGACAGATTATGACTTAATAATTTCAATTTATGTAATTTTTTAACACCAAACTGATTTTTATGGAAATAAGTTTAATCTGGTTAAAAAATTACGTTAGTGAATTTAATATCAGTGATTTAAAAATAAAAATTCCATTTCCTTTAAACTCATCTGGCCTTAAACACTATTTGTCAGATACGTTTGTAATTATTTTTAAACTACCTATACAAGAATACCATTTTCTGTTAAAACCAAATTAAAGACATATTTATTCATTTTGATATTATCAACACTTAGTACAAATATTTTTCTTGTAATTCATCTCATGGAATTTTACTATTTCCAAAGTAATTCGTCTTATACTCACACTAGATTTAAAGTCATTAAAGATTATTTGAAGATTATTTTTCTCCATACTGAATGAAGTCAGAATATTTACTTTACAGAGAACACTTCCCTTTGAAGGCAAAATTCATGAGTTTTGTCTCATAACTCCTTATGAGGATCCATATGAGTTCTATCATAAGCCAGTTTTTGATTGTTAGAATTCTTTGTAATATCACCTGCAAAATTTAAACTAGTTTTTTAATGAATAAAACTTGGAGTCAAAAGAGAATATTGTTTCCCCCAGAGAAAACAAGAAATTTGAAAGATTTTTAAAGAATAAGTTGATTGGCAGAGTTTGAAATAACCTAATTATTGTAGAATAAGTGAGTTTTGATGGACATTTCTGTCAATCTTCAAAGAAAATCAACATTTTCCCCTTCAAACACTCTGTGCCACAAAATAAATGCACCAGTGAATCCAGAACAATCTATATTTAACGAACATAATCTGATTCCTTCCTTTAAATATGAATTAAAGGAGAGAATTGTAGAGACTTACATTTAATAAATGCCTGTGGTATACCAGATACTGAGTGAGGTGAGTGTGTTATATCCTTCTCCCAAGAATCCTATAATGTGACCAATGTTATCTGAATTTGAAAGATGATGAACTAATTTAAGACACCAGATTAAATATCTTTCTTCAGATCACATATTTAAACAGGAGTTGAGCCTGGAATAAAATACACTTTCCCTTCTGTCCAGAGTCCATTCTCTATCAGTTCCATCCTGCTGTCTCAAACTACTGTTAGGTGTGATTTCGTTGTTCAGAGCTCAGACGGAGAAGAGCTAAGACAGCGTTTATTCTCACAGCTGAATGTTACTGTCCTCAAAGTCAGAGGCGCTCTCTCCTTCTTCATTGCATATTCATTCAATATCAAAGAATAAAATTGAGAAGAAAGTGTCGACAACTCATGGTCTACAAATTGTGTGCGCACAGCAGTAGTCCTTGTCAAAAGGCAGTAGACAAAAGTAAGAAAACATTTCTGATCAAAACCTAGCTGTTTTTATAACTGCCGTTCTCCATTTCCAGCTGCTTCAGCCTTTCACTTGGCAGCAGGAATTTAATGACAGCTGCTGCAAGGATTATGATGAGAGACTTCCTACTTTAACTGATCTTCTGGACAGGCTAATAGCTTTGCTCTGTCATTGTTAGGTCCAGTCCAGTGCTGGTGATAGATAGGAAATTTAGCCTTATTACCATTCACCCAAAAGCTGATCCAAAATTGGACATAGAAATAGAATTATGTTGCTCCATTTAGTTTAAATTGCAATGTAAGTTAAAGGACTAAGTGAATAAGATTGTCTATAAATGGAAAATTATTTATTTGTTGTGTTGGCTTTCTAGGAACACAAAAATATTTTACTACAAGAACAGCAGCAATGGGACATTCTCTCTTCAAATTCCAGAAGTAATTTAGCAGCTATAAGGAGTCATAAATTATAGAATTATTTCTCCCAAAGAACATAATTAGTACAAAATATAAATGACTAAACCAAAGCAAATGTAAAAAGGTAATTATAAAGATTTGTCAAAAATGTAAGTTGTTTACTCAGTTTTATTGACTGAAATTTTTGTATTTCATGTAAAACAGTCAGTGCATCTTAGAGTGAATTTTTCTCACACTTTTTAGTTCTTCACTGCATTCATATAAAATTTTTTCAACTCTTATCAGTCTCCCACCCTTATCCCCATTATTCTCACAAAATAGCCTGCCTCCTACTCTGCTGCAAACTTCTGTACCTCAGAATTCCTGCTTACTCTGTATCCCTTTTTACCTCTAGGTGTTTTTGTAAGTTTACCTACGCTTTTATCATTTTTGGTGGTTTCAGAAGGGATTTCTTCCTTTTTGGTCTGACCTCTCCCATTTTTGTCATTAATTCAAAAACCATTTAATTCATGTCTGTTCTGAGCCAATAAGTATAGGAAGTAGGAACTAAAGAGGAGTAATTCCCCCTGAAGGCATTCACTGTATCTTCGCTATCCAGTATATTCTATCACACTTGCGGCATTAGGCTTACACTTTCCATGGACTCATTTTCCTCTGCATCTAAATAAACAAGTACAGTAAAAGAAAACAAAAGAAACCTATCCCTGTTCAATTACTGTCCTGTATCTTACCTTGCTCTTGCCTCTCAATTTTTAGTAACATTTGTGTCTACAAAATTTATTTTCATTTACTCAGCGCCAAGAAATGTTTCAACCTTACACACCTGGTTTCATCACACCACTCTTCTGAAATTTATTAAAATTTATCTATGGTCTCTCAATGACCTTCTTTGTAGTTCTTTTTTTGTGGCTTATTTTTAACATTTATGATAACCTTTGAAATCGGCACCTTAATTTCTGGGTTTGTGATGGTAATTTTTTGTTGCTGCCTTTACAACTTTTGTGGCTTTGTTTTTCTCTACGTCTTATTTGCCAGTAATTGGCTTCTGTTAATGCTGAAATATGGAAATTTCCCAAAGTTGTTTTCTATCTTTTAAAATTTTCTTTTGACAAAACTATCTGTTATCAAGTCTTCATCTGTTGCATTAGTGTAACTGTTTTACAGGTTTTTGTTATTGTTGTTGTTGTTCTTAGGGGGAATAGAACTAGCTAGCCTCCATCAGGGGTTGAGATATATTTATCTAAGACACACGGTGGTAGGAAATGGTTTTGAACAGAACTATAGCAGCTTTGTTTTTATTTTTATGTATTTATTTTAAAAGTCTTTCAATATAATATAGTGATAGTATCTTATATTGTCCCAAAGATCTGCTAAACTCCCTTCAGTAAAATATTTGTATATGTGATGTCAGGATTTATAAAGAAGAAACCATTGGGTGATGAGTCACCATATCCACCTTCAATCACCATATAGAAAAAAAAATAATACACTGTGTAGGAAGGGGCAATCTTCCAATCACATTTACTTAAAAGATAAACCCTTCCTGCCTCAAGGCACTGAGTTGCCTGGGTCATTGTTATATAAACCTCAGAAAACTGTGTTTCTCGAAGAAAATTAGAAAAGAGTTTAGAGAATATATAGCACAGAGTTGTTCTATACTGCAGTGGGGTTTGGTAAATTTCAGGCCTTTCCATAGGACATTTTCTTTTCTATCAAAAGCATGAGAGCTATTTGACATCTCATTCAAGACAAGAACATCTTTGTTAGCCATGATTTTGTGACTAAACCCTCAGAATTTGAGGGCCTCATTCTAAGACTGAGAAATTATGTCAAAGGTGTGTTATAGTGGTACTTATACATATGTCACTGTTAATATTTTTTAAGTTCTTTTGGTATAAGAACAATTTAGAATTTATCTAATTCTTTTGTAGCATAATAGGGAAGCTTACACAGTATCTGAATGCCTCATGTCATATCCAAATTCTCTGTGTCATAAAGTTAGAGTCTGTTTGTTCCATTGACAGTCATGAACGAAGACAACTATTAACATTAGTTGTAAGCCTATATAATTTTTCATGTGAAATCCTGACAACTAAACTTTCTAAGATGATTACTATGTTAAGTATGGGCCCTAAAGGCTACTACAAAAGAATATAGGCAAAGCATTATTGCATCAACACTGTAGTTAAGTGTTTTATTACATTGATTGCAGTATGAGTTCCATTCTCGTATTTACTAATTAGTTTGATGCCCATAAAAGTTTTAGTAAATTACTTAATTAATCTATTAATGTTGAGTGTAAGTATCCTTGTCTTTGTTGTATTTTTTCAGCTTACTTAAGTTTTTGTGTGAAATATTGAAAATTGTTTGGTTGTTAACTGTAGCTAGGTAATCTTCCTTGAATATATAGTTTCCCTCAACATGTTTTCTCTTGTGGAATTGCAAGGTGAATCTGAACCAAAGTTAAATATGACAGTGTTTGCTAGAATTAAAAAGTAAACACCTTAGTTGTAAAATAGATTTTCTTCCAAAACAAAATATCCTGATAATAACTTATTTATTGTAGATGCTTGATTAATCTTGAAACATTAGATTGTAGATATAGATGTTACATTGCTGATTATATCCTGCTCTTAGAATTTCTAGAACTCTAATCCTTCAGATTATCTCGTAAGTGATTACATCTTTTAAAACATCTTTTAAAAATTCATTTGTTATATCCCTCGTTATACATAAAGAAGAAAATTT
Organism: Plecturocebus donacophilus; assembly: GCA_004027715.1. Classification (NCBI taxonomy): domain Eukaryota; kingdom Metazoa; phylum Chordata; class Mammalia; order Primates; family Pitheciidae; genus Plecturocebus; species Plecturocebus donacophilus. Next base: position 34,797 of record PVKP010006278.1, read on the forward strand.
ATTTAACTTTTATTTTAGGTTCAAGGCATATACGTGTAAGTTTGCTACGTGGGTGAAGTGCATGTCACTGAGGTTTGGGGTACGAATGATACCATCAACCAGGTAGTGAGCATAGTACCCCATATGTAGTTTTTCAACACTCACTCCCCTCTAGTAGCCCCTAGTGTCTATTGTTCTCACTTTTTTTTCTGGTATTGTTGAGACAGATAACTCCCTCCGTTTCCCAGGCTGGAGTGCAGTAGCATAATCACAGCCTACTGCAGCCTCAATCTCCTAGGCTTAAGCAATCCTCTCACATCACTCTCCTGAGTTGCTGTGACCAAAGATGTGTGCCAACACACCCAACTATTTATTTGTAAATTTATATGCATATATATATATTGCACTTTAGGTTCTGGGGTACATGTGAAGAACATGCAGGATTGTTGCATAGGTACATACATGGCAATGTGGCTGCTGACTCCGTCCCCATCACGTATATCTGGCATTTCTCCCCATGTTATCCCTCCCCAACTGCCTACCTCCCACTGTCCCTCCCTAGTCCCCTGCAACAGACCTCAGTGTGTTTACAGAGACAAGATTTCCCTATGTTGCGCAGGCTGGTGATCTCAAACTCTGGGGTTCAAATGATCCTCCTGTCTCGACCTCTCGAAGTTTTAGGATTACTGGTGAGAACCTGGCCCTATTGTTTCATCTTTATTTCTTAAAATGGGAGAAGTATGTAGAAATAACCTGTTCTGGTCCTATTTCTGTCGACTGTCCAAAGAAAAATAGCATCAAGGATAGGAATATCAGTCTTAGACTGATATACCATGGCATATGCCTGTGGTCCTAAGATTTGATGAACAGTGCTTAAGTTATGGGGATTGAAATGCTTCTTGCTTAAAGGCAGGTATGTTATGCCTGAGTTTTAGGGCAGGGTAGAATCAGCAAGTGGCTAAATATGCTTAGCAGGGAGGTCCCTATGATAGCTCCAAGTTCCCCAGCAATAGGACCTATCACTTTAGATGGCATTGCTTTTGAACTTAGCTTTAAAATTTGGAAAGAATTTATGGTTATGGGGAGGCTATTGGCAGATTTAAAAGGTGAAAGCCTAGATATCACATAGAACATTCAAGATTTGGATAGTATTTCAGGTAAGCTGAATATATGTGTAGAAATGTGGTGGATATATGCATGGAAAAACTAATGTGGCAATAGATCATACAGACTTTTAATGTCAGGCCTATGTGTTCCCACTATTTGGCAGGCACTATCATTGGTAGGAAGGGGAACCAATAACTTTCTCATTTTTTAAGAAAGGAAGAAATAATAAGAAATTTAAGATTAACTAAGCAAAATCAACTCAAGAAGTTAAGATTAACTCAAGAAGTATCAGCAGCAAATATGTTATGAGCAGAGAGACCAGTTTTAAGAACTTTCCTTTTTTTGTTGTTGTTAAAGGACTAGAATAACAATATTATTAGTGTAGTGATCACTGGGATGAAAGAGAAAGGCTAGAGAAAAGACCTTTGGCAAGCAAACAAAAATGTATTGTAAGAACACAGAAAAAAGATTGAATATTTCAGAAATGAAGAGGTTTTGAACCAGAATAAATGGGACAATCAGGCTGAATAGAAAAAACAGGCAGGTCTGGGGAAGGCTCCATTCAGAGGTAGAGAGCAGGGATCACGGGTTTGTTTTCAGACATGATGAATTAGGGCAAAAGGATAACAACAGGATGAGAATGTTCAGAGTACATTTGGAATTTCATGGGGGAGATGATGACATGAGATAGAGATTTGAGAATCATCCACAAAGTAAATCAAAGAAACAAAAATAATTCAATGAGAACTTTTTTGTCTTAAGTGAATGTTGTCCTGAGGGTTTTATTTCCTGCCATGAGAGTTCTGGACTTCTTTTTTGAAGTGTCCTTCTGTATAATTCAGTGCAATGATTATCCCATGGATGTCATGCCGTAGCATAGTAGCTGTTTTTAGGAACAGGGCGCCACGGAATTGTTTTCATCTGCTAATTGTTTAGTATTTTGGTAACTAGCTTCATCAGTTCAAGGTTTCTTGAACTTCCAGTGCCATGCCAGTGCTTTCACCATAACAAGCTAAGGAATGCAGAACACTCCTACAAATTCCATTTCCGCAGACAAATCTTTCACGGGGTTTTAAGCTTGGACTCAGTTGAGTTTGTGATCTCTCAGAACATCACATTTGGCTGGATTCATTCATTTGCTTTGTAATAATCAACAACTTAAATCTAGCCTGTTAATATACAGAGCAGTGGAGTTAGAATCATATAGTATTAATACAATTTCTAGGAAGTATTTTACAAAGACAAGGACCGGGAATGCAGAGAAACTAACTGAGGCTTTTGTGATAATCTTATTTTTAAAATTAAAGAGTGAAGGTAGATAACAGCTAATAGAAAAATGAGTAAAAATTGAAATTTTTTATCTTACCACTTTGGCAAATAGCTAGATAAAATCCTCTTCTACATTGTTACAGGGATTGAAAACTGGTTATATTTTTACAGGGAAAATTCTATGTGTAAAAATGAAAAAACCACTATAACTTTTCTTTCAATGTCCTACTTCTAGGTGTCTGAGGCTACAAAGATACAAACATTAATGGAGATTATTTTGTTAAATAATGGATAAAAACTTAGCCTTATAGGAGTGGATACACATATTTTGAAACAGTCATATAATTAAATAATATGCAGTTATTAAAACTAATTATATAAATATGTTGTAGAAAGAGGTTCATAAATGTATTTTTTAAATGAAAAAGCTAATTACAGAATATTTTTCACCCCACATATGTATATGTAGTTTTTCAACATTCAACAGAGAATATTAACAAAATTAGCCAGGCATGGTGACATGCACCTGTATTCCCATTGACTCAGGAGGCTGAGGTGTGGGGATCACATGAGCCCAGGGAGATTGAGGCTGCAGTGAACTGTGATGGCACCACTGTACTCCAGCCTAGGAAACAGAGCAAGACTCTGTCTCAAAAAAAAAATAAGAATATATTTTTTAAGTGCATGATTTCATTTTAACTAAAATAAATGTGTTTGAGTAGCTACATACTCTGGTCCTATACCCATCAGACAAAAGGAAATGTCTGTCCCCTAGGATAGGCCTTCTACCTTCCCTAGAGTCCTGGCCTTTGTGTGGTACATCAGGAAGTACAGGTGGCAACATTGGAGAGAAAGTTTAGGATTATGTCTGCATTGGAAAGGGTAGAGAGCAAGTCACAGAACAAAGAAAAGGAGAATAGACCTAAAAAAATAATCAGGGCCAGGAATGATAACTTAGATCTGTAATCCCAGCACTTTGGGTGACTGAGGCAGGTAGATCACTTGAGATCAGAGGTTCAACACCAGCCTAGCCAACATGGTGAAACCCTGTCTTCACTAAAAATACAAAAATTAGCCATGCGTAGGGGCACATGCCTGTAATCTTAGCTACTTAGGAGGCTGAGGCACGAGAATTGCTTGAATTCGGGAGATGGAGGCTGCAGTGAGCCAGGATTGCACCACTGCACTCTAGCTTAGGTGACAGAGGGATACCCTGTCTCAAAAAAATCAGGATAAAAATCTTATTAAAAAATCTATATGATGAATGTTGGGGATTTAAGAAGTTGAGAGAGAAAAAAATTATGAGCAACTATGATATAGGTTGAGACACTGAGATAGAAAAGGAAGTTTTTAAACCTTGTATTATGAATATACACTATCATCAATGTATTCTAGAGAAATACTGGTGAATAATTGCATCTTGATCAAGTTTAACTTTTGTAGAACATTATTTTTTTAAATGTAACCTGCTGTCCAGATTAACTCACAATCTACTCATTTTCATGTAAGTTAGGCCATTTTTACAAATTTAACAAAAAATTATTTTAAAGTAACTATTGACATTTCTTCTTTTTTCTAAAACAAAGATAAAATTAGGTGTGGTTTTATTCTTCTAAAGAGAACTGATAATGTCTTTTCATGCTATTGCTTTCTACATTTATAAACATATGTGTGGTGCATGTGCGTGTGTGTGTGTGTGTGTGTGTGTGTATACACACCACAGTTGATTTATTTATAGTCACCAAATAGGCACCAGTATTTCTAGACTTTAAAAGTGGAAGAAAAGTTCTTTTAATGGTTACAACTAACCCAGCACAAGTCTTGGACACCCAACAGACCCATATTAACTTGACAAAATCACATTGATGGTACCCTTTATTTCATTCTTTCATTGGGTCATGAGAGTTTGAAATAAGGTCTCTGAAGCCATGCTGACTGGAGTTTAAAATACTTTATGTGAGCGAAACATATTACTTCTAAGCTTCAGTGTTCTCAAAAATAGAGAACAAAGAAAAAATCAATAGGTCTAAGGGTTACATATTAGCTATCTTCTTCTTTTAATACACTTTATGCTTATTGACTTTCATGTACATCTGTTAGGTTAGAATGACCACATATACTCACTCCAAGCTGCAAAAGAGTGAGAAACCTAGCATTTTAAGCTGGGTTTATGGACACTCAGAACAAAATAACAGAGTTTATTTTAGTAGAGAAGTAGAAGAGAACAGATATTTATAAATACTTAGGCAATTACATGGAGATAATAATATTCACTTAAGGATAACATCCATCCCACAAATACTATCATAAAGACAAAGTGATCTTATGGACACACTGCACACCATAAACAATAAAGAACATAATATTTTGTAATGAGAATTATATTAGTCCATTCTCAAGCTGCTAATAAAGACATACCTGAGACTGGGTAATTTATAAAGGAATTGGGTTTAATTGACTCACAGTTCAGCATGGCTGCAGAGGCCTTAGGAAACTTATAGTCATGGTAGAAGGGGAAACAAACATATCCTTCTTCACATGCCAGCAGCAAGGAGAAGTGCAGGGGAACTCTCATTTACAAAAGCATCAGATCCTGTGAGACATATTCACCACCATAAGAACAGTATGAGGAAGATCACCCCCATGATTCAATTATCTCTATCTCACTCCAACCTTGACATGTGGGGATCGTTATAATTCAAGATGAGATTTGGGTGGGGACACAGCCAAATCATATCAAGAATATAAAAATCTTTTTCAATTATCCTGGTTTGAATAACATATCTAAAACTGAATTGACTTATAAAATACTTTATAAAATACTTGCTTAGGCTTTTTTTTTTTTTCCTGAGATGGAGTCTCGCTCTGTTGCCCAGGCTGGAGTGCAATGGTGCAATCTTGGCTCACTGCAACCTCCGCCTCCCAATGTTCAACCAATTCTCCTGCCTCAGCCTCCATAATGGCTGGGATTACAGGTGTCACCACAATGCCCAGCTAATTTTTGTATTTTTAGTACAGGTGGGGTTTTGCCATGTTGGCCAAGCTGGTCTCAAACTCCTGACCTCGTGCTCTGCCCACCTTGACCTCCCAAAGTGTTGAGATTACAGGCATGAACCATTACACCTGGCTGGCTTAGGCATTTTTATAGAACATATATATTATGTTAGCAATTATATTTTTAAAATTCCAACCAGGTCACAGAAGTTTTTGTAATGACAAGAGAAAAACTGTCTTAATTGTATATGTATACTAATTATGGATTTCTTTCATGTTAGTGTGTTTAATATCAATAAGAAAACAATAGTTTCTTGATTTCAAATATAATACTTTTTAAAGTTTTACATTAAGTACAGGATGGTGTTTAATGGCAATGGGGATCTCATGCATGAAACCCTTGAAAGAGCTTAAATAGAATAATTAAGTTACATTTGATACCATTTGAAGAAGCAAGTGAAGTTTAGCTCTGAGAACTATTCCAGCCTACCGTGCAAGCTTTAGACTTCAATGGAATTTATTTTACAACATTTGTGCACTCAGAAAAGTCTTTTATTTCAATGAGCTTCTCAACCTTTACTCTGGTCTGCTGCAAGTGAGTTGCAGGTGTATAACCTACAACCGTTAGTTATACCACAGTTCCTGGACATGAACTGGTTTGTCCCTTTACCTTAGCATCCAATAAAATATATTTCAAGATGTATTGTAACTTTTTATGTCTTATGTCTCATCTCCCTAATTTACTGTAAGTCTCAAGAGCAGGAGCCAAGTCTTAGGAGCCACATGATTTCATAGAATTGGTGCTTACTGAGGGCTTTTGACTGATAACATAAAACATGTTGCCTTTTTCTGGCATTTATGTACTAATAAATGTTGTCTATGCTATTTTGTCAAAAAAAATAAAGTTTTTCAGGTCTCTCTTGTTCTCTAGATGATTTTTGCACTATGTTGCCTCTTGATAAAATTGTATAGAAGAATTATGTGAGGCATTTATATGTTCAATTTATACTCCTTAAATATCATATTAAATGTCTTCTTTTTCATACTCTCCCTTTTATATTGGTTAGGGATTGAATTTTATCCTCTGAGGTGAGATCAAGACTAATCAGCCCCACCCTAGTGCTTAGTTATAGCATTCCCAGAGCTTGGAAGGACCTTAGAGATCAGGCATCCCAGTACTCGCTATTTACAACCAAGGAATCTGAAGGCAGGAAGGTCTGAGTTTTTAGTTCAAGAAACATTTGTTGAACATATGTCATATGCTTAGCCCCAGGCTAAGTCCTAAGGGTAAATATGCAAATTAGAAATAATCATGTAAGGATTAAATGTGATATTGTACATCATGAATGAAACAGAGCATCTGGCATGCCTTATTCATACAACAGTGTGCAGACATTTTATATTTAATATTGTGGCTCTCAATTTTCCTATATTAGAAACAAAAAGTAAAAAGCCTAAGAATTGATTTAAAAATAAGGATTTCACTCTCAGTCTAATATGACACACTCATATTTTGACTATTCTCTGATTACACAGCAAGTAACCAAAACAGAAATTTAACTGAGGTGACTTGACTCCTGTTTGCAAGGTTTTTTTTTTTTTTTTTTTTTTTTTTTAAAAATCTCCAGTTACAAGTTTTAGAGTTGTATTATGGTGTGCAGACTTTTACTGATAGGTATGAATATTACTATGTTAGGAAGTAGAGAGAACCAAAACAATGGAACAATGGAAGAAAAGTAAGAAAATATTTTCTCAGCTCTATAGTATACCTATTATATTTAAGAAAACCTACTAGATTGAGAAAATGCATACGTTCTAGAAATTCTAGAGGAGAGAAAGAGAATCTTATGTCAGACTCTTCTGGCGTCCTCTGGCATTGGGAAACATAGAAAAATTTCCAGAGGATAGGCAAGCAAAGGGAGGGAACATCCATGGGCCTGCTTGTCTGTTTTCCTTGACTTTATTGGCCCCAATATGCTTTGATTTGGTTGTATGCATCTAAGGGCAAAATTATTTTTAATTATATTGATAAAATGTATTCAATTGTTAAGTAAATTCTATGGATACTACATCAAACATCATTTTAGGATCTAACTTTTTCTTTCTATCCCCACTTTTCTTCCTGGGTGTCACCCCTAGCTCACTAGTGGCCCCCTAAAAAAGTTGCTTGTTTAACTATCTTTCACATCTGTCTACTACTCTATATTCCTTTTTGTCATTCACAGTACCGTTAGTTATCTTCCTTTAAACCACATCCAAAATACATTCCTCTATTGCTGAAAAACATCTGTGGGCTTTTTATGGTACATAGGTAAAAATCCAAATTTCCTCAGTAAGTATAAAATAAAATATTTGCTTGATTAAATCTCAAAAGCTCCAAGATCCTGGCCCTCTCCCTATTAAGAAGCTAGAAATTCTTCTACTGATATACTTTAAATAACTATGTTTTAGTCAGCTCAGGCTTCCATAATAAAATATCACTAACTGGGTAGCATAAGCAATGGATAGTTATTTTTTCATAGACATACTGGTAGCTGGAATTCCAAGATCAGGATGATAGCGTGGTCTGGTTGTGGTGAGGACCTCACACGGCTGAGACAATAAGCACAAGCTTTCTGGTATCTTTTTCACAAGGGCACAAATCCCATCATTAGGGCACCACATTTACAATCTCATCTAATTTCCAGAAGCTCTCTTTATGCCCCTCTCTCTCTGTCCACCATGTGAAGACCTGATTGTTTCGCCTTTGCCCATGATTGTTAAGTTTCCTGAGGCCTCCCCAGTCATGTCTCCTGTACAACCTGTGGAACTGTGAGTCAATTAAACCTCTTTTCTTCATAAATTACTCATTCTCAGGCAGTTCTTTATAGCAAGCAGTGTGATAATGGACTAATACAGAAAATTGGTACCAGAGAAGTAGGGCATTGCTATAAAGATACCTGAAAATGTGGAAGCAGCTTTGGAATTGAGTAATGGGCAGAGATTGGAACAGTTTGGAGGGCTCAGAAGATGACATGGAAATGAAGGAAAGTTTAGAACTACCTAGAAACTTGTTGAATGGTTTTGACCAAAATGCTGATAGTGATATGGACAATGAAATCCAGGCTGAGGAAGTCTCAGATAAAAATGAAAAACTAACCTACTGGAAACTGGAAGAAAGGTCATCCTTGCTATGCTTTAGCAAAGAGACTAACAGCATTGTTATCCTGCTCTAGGGACCTGTGGAACTTTTAACTTGAGAGAGATGAGGATTTTTTTGTTTTTGTTTTTGTTTTTGAGGTGGAGTCTCCCTCTGTTGCCCAGGCTGGAGTACAATGGTGCTATCTCGGCTCACTGCAACCTCTGCCACCTGGGTTCAAGCAATTTCCCTGCCTCAGCCTCCTGAGTAGCTGGGATTATAGGCACCTACCACCACGCCTGGCTAATGTGTATATTTTTAGTAGAGATGGAGTTTCACCATGTTGGCCAGGCTGGTCTTGAACTCCTGACCTCAGGTGATCTGCCCTCCTCAGCCTCCCAAAGTGCTGGAATTATAGGCATGAGCCACCATGGCCAGCTGAGTGAGATAATTTAGGGCATCTGGCAGAAGAACTTTATAAGCAGCAAAGCATTCAAGATGTAGCCTGGCTGTTTCTAAAATGCTATAATCCTTTGCATAAACAAAGAAATGATCTGAAACTTGAACTTACATTTAAAAGAGAAGAACATAAAAGTGTGGAAAATTTGCAGCTCAGCTATGTGGTAAGTAAAAAAGAAAAACCCATTTCCAGGGGAGGAATTCAAGAAGCCTGCAGGAATTTACATAAGGAAAGAGCTGCCAAATATTAATAGCCAAGATAATGGGAAAATGCTTTCAAGACATTTCAGAGAACTTTTTGGCAGCCCCTTCCATTACAGGCCTGGAGTCCTAGAAGAGAAAAATGGCTTCATGGGCCAGGCCCAGTGCCTGCTGCCCTGTGCAGCCTCAGGGCATGGCACTCTGCATTGCGGCCACTCCAGCTCCAGCCATGGCTAAAATGGACCAAGGTACAACTTGGGCCATTGCTTCAGAGGGTGCAATTCCCGAGCCTTGGTGGCTTCCACATGGTGTTCGGCCTGCAGGTGTACAGAAGGCAAGAGTTGAGGTTTGGAAGCCTCCACCTAGACTTTAGAGGATATATGGAAATGCCCAGACACCCAGGCAGAAGTCTGGTGCAGGGGCGGATCCCTCATGAACAACCTCAACTAGGGCAATACAACAGGGAAATACGGGGTTGGAGCCCCCACACAGAATTCTCACTGGGACACTGCCTAGTAGAGCTGTGAGAAGAGGGCTGTTGGCCTCCAGATCCCAGAATAGTAGATCCATTGAGCATCTGGAAAAGCTACAGGCACTCAACAACAGCCTGTGAAAGCAACTGCTGGTCTGTACCCTGCAGAGCCATGGAGTGGAACTGCTGAGGCTGTTGGAGCCCACTCCTTGCAACAGTGTGCCCTGGATGTGAGACATGGAATCAAAGGAGATTATTCTGGAGATTTAGTATTTAACGACTACCCTGCTGGATTTCAGACTTGCATGGGGCCTATAGCCCCATTGGCCAATTTCTCCCCCTGGAATGAGATCATTTACCCAATGCCTGTACTGCCATTGTATCTTGGAAGTAACTAACTTGTCTTTTATTTTACAGGCTTAGGCAGAAGGGACTTGCCTTGTATCAGATGAGACTTGGGACTTGGAAATTTGAGTGAATGCTGGAATGAGCTTAGACTTTTGGGGACTGTTGGGGAGGCCTGATTGTGTTTTAAAATGTAAGAAGAATATGAGTTTTGGGAGGGGCCAGGGGCAGAATGAGATGGTTTTGCTCTGTGTTCCCACTCAAATCTCATGTTGAATGTTGGGGGAGGGACCTGGCGGGAGGTGACTGGATCATGGCAATGGATTTCCCCCTTGCTGTTCTTGTGATAGTGAGTTCTCATGAGGTCTGATAGTTTAAAAGGGTGTGGCACTTCCTCCTTCACTCTCTCTTTCTTGCCACCATATGAAAATGTGCTTGCTTCCCCTTCACCCTTCTGCTATGATTGCAAGTTTTCTGAGGCCTCTCCAGCCATGCCTCATCTAAACCTGCAGAATTGTGAGTCAATTAAACCTCTTTTCTTCATAAATTACTGAGTCTCAGGTGGTTCTTTATAGCAGTGTGTGAACTGACTAACATAGGGATCACAATTCATTCCGCAGCACTAAACTTTAATACATATATTATATTCTTGGCCTCTTCTGGTCAATTATGATTGGTTAAGAAGTACATCATATCTATACATAAAACGATTTAGGTGTCAATTTTCAGCTCCTTGTCCAATCACAAAAGCTACTTAACACAAATGAATTTAAAAATATATCTTCCATGATAACACATGCAGATGATATCAAACATACAAAACAGAATGTGTTAGAGTTTGAGATAGCTTTACCTATTACAGTTCTTCTGTTTAGCTTCTCTACCAACACAAAATAGATACAGGAGTTAAATAAGGAGGAAAACATCAATTTAATTAGAGGTAAAGCTGGATTTGAGAATGTGACTTACATTTGAAATCAGATGGGACTTTCTGCTTTTTGCCTCCTAAATTGAATAAAGCATTCATTCATAGATTGAGTAGCTGGACAAAGGGACCTTCCACAACAGGGGCAGGGCTGCCTTGGTGACATTACATCATGGAAGCAGCATGGAGAAGTAAAAGTGTAGTCTCCAGGTAAGCTGATTCTAAGACAACTTCTCAGGCAGGTTGACGTGTCTGCCCAGAAACTCTTTCTAGTTGTACATATTAAGGAAATATTTTGTCCTCTCATGGGAAAAAAACTAGTGAGAGGTAGAGGTAGGGGCAGACGCTATCCACTCCTAAAACTTTCTCAGCTAATGAGCTGAGACAGAAATTTGAAAAATAAAAGTTTTTTTGTTGTTGTTTTGTTTTTGGGTTTGATTTCTCTCTAGAATGTACAGGCAAGACACTCAGCTGTAGAACAAAAAGCTAAAGCACTATATAGCTCAGAAAACATTTTGCTATTTATATGGGATAATTATAAATTCTTTCATAAGAATCAAGGAATTACAGATCAATACTTAAAAGACTATGCATTGAGCAAACAAGACTAAGATCTACTAATAATGAAAAGAGAGGCTGGGCGTGGTGGCACATGCCTGTAATCTCAGAACTTTGGGAGGCTGAGGTGGGTGGATCACCTGAGATCAGGAGTTCAAGACCATCCTGGCCAACATGGTGAAATCCTGTATCTACTAAAATTACAAAAAAAAATTATCCTGGTATGGTGGCAGGCACCTGTAATCCCAGCTATTCAGGAGGCTGAGGCAGGAGAATCTCTTGAACCCATGAGGCAGAGGTTCCAGTGAGCCAAGATTGGGCCATTGCACTCCAGCCTGGCAACAAGAGTAAAAGTCCATCTCAAAAAAAAAAAAAGAAGAAGAAGAAGAAAGAAAAAATAATCACAGCTGAATTAAAATTTTCTTTTAGAGAAGGAATTTTATGGTGTTTAACAAAAATGAATTGGTAAACATTTAGAGTAAAAAGAGATTCTAAGAACATAGTTTAAGCTAAGATAAAAACAAACCTTACTCTGCTTAGAAATGGATTAAGAATTGACTGATGGCATCATAGAAGACAAGCGATCGAATGGGAGAAAGAACATTAATCACAAAAACAATGTGTTGCAGTTGGAGAGACTTCTTTCTCATCAGTTCAAGATTCTAAACCAATTGAGAAATAGATACAGGAGTGGGGTAAGAATTTACATATTAAATTAAATATATATATGTATGTATATATTATTTTAACATATAATAATATATATATAATTTTTAAAAGAAATGCCTTTCTAACCCTAAGTAAAATATAATCATTCAAAATTTACATGAAAAATGTTCAAATGACAAACCGTTCCATAACTTTTAGAAGACTGTCAGGTGAGCATGTAACTGCTTTGTGCAGTCACTGTTATTGATTAGGCCATATTTGCTTTATTTAGAAATAGAATCAATCTCTCCTATTAAAATAATCATCTAAAAGAAAATGTAAAGGAGAAAACATAGGCCTACATAGAAATAAATATTGCATATAGTTCAAGAGCACAGACATATTGCAGATGATTTATAATACCAAGGACTAGAAAAGAAAATTAACTTACATCTTCTTGAATTGACTCAAAAGTCACTCAAAAAGTGTTTTCACAGTTGTCAGGATCTTCTTGACAAGAAGCCCAGCTGAATAAAGCAGAAGAAAAAATGGCTTGTAATATGAGTTAACATCAAAAGTTTTATGGAATCCCAAACTTGTGCAGATATGTTGAACAAAAAAAAATGTAGAAAATAAAATAAAATAGAATGTTACACTGTTTCTTTTTGGGAACTTGAATAAACTATCTTTTTAACCTTACCTAAAAGTTTAACCATAAAATTCACGATTAATTAGAGGTCAGCTTGCCCTGAAGGAGTAACTTAAAACAAGAAGTTTAAACATGTGATGAAAATTCTCTCTAATCAAAGAAGCTGTTTTAACAGGAAAGTTTCATTTGTAAGTAAAGCTGTGAATTTAAAAATGGTATTCATACATAACAGGGGAGAATGAAGTACAAGCATGGGATCATCAGGACAAGAATACAACAGAAAGCAAGAGATATTAAAGCAGAATTTCATAATATTTTAACTAAGCATTTAAACATTCTAGTTGAACTGGCAAACCTCTTTCTATAGTGGGTAGAAGTTTCCCCAAACTTTTATGGCTAAATTTTAGTCTTGGTCAGTTGACTTCCATACAATTGGCAAGGTTATTCATAGAGTGAGAAAAAATATTTCTTAACTATACCAGATAGAGATAGAATTATATATACATATATATATGTACTAAAGCAAGATTCTGATGTTCAACTTCCCTTAATGTGATCCAAAGAGAAAAGGCTCTGATAATTTGGATTTCAATTACTCTGGTTCCTCTCGCAGTTGTTGCTCATCCTAAATGAATACATGCTCATATTAGTACGAGTTTTCTGATGGCCTCTTTATTTTGGGGCACTGAAAACTAGCCTTTGAAGGCACACAGACACACCACAGAATTAAAATTTTACTTGATGAGTCCCAGCCAAACTTCAGCAGGCTTTTCTGAGGACACCAGCACTGGCCTTCATCTGCTTGTTGCTACGTATTTCTTAACTTATATGTATTGTTTATGGTCACTACAGGTTTTGCAACTTTAAATTGTCATAACAGCATTGCCATATTGAATTACTAAATTGAAGATTCCGATTTTTTTCCCAAGGATAATATTTGTTGAAAGGACACTTTCAAATAGAATCCATATGTGTTGTTTTCTTCATTTATTCCTCTATTCAACAAATATATGTTGAATACTTGTTGTGTTGTAGAAATAAGGCTTAACAATGGTAATACAACAATGACCAAGTGAGAGACCAATGTCTGAGTTCATGGCCTTGTAGTTGACACAGATTATTAAAAACACAATCTGTGGGATGCTGTATGATTACTGAGTTTGGTAGGTCAGTGAAATTTTAGTAGAGGAAGTGATAAGTCAAAGCTAAGAACAAAAGGATGAGTAGAAGTTAGCTAGGAAGGAACACAAGCTGAGTGACCATTTATTAAATGTAATATATTCTCTAATATACCACTTGTCAAACTTAGGCTCTGAGGACACAGTAGTGGACCAAACATACCAGATCTCTATTCTCCTGAATTTGGATTCCGCTTAGGGAGTCAAACAAAAATCAACTAAAACCTCTGTAAGTAACTTTAAATGGTGACCATGCTATGAAAAATTAAAACTGGGTTGCAGTACACATTTTTTTTTTTTTACCTCCCCAGCATCTTTTTGCTCTGATTTTTTTCTTTTTGGCTAGGGTGGGGAGCTTACTCTTTTCACATGCAGCTTATATAGTTCTGGAGAAGCTGTTTCCCCTCTGACCTGGTATGAATGCATTTGTTCTAAAAGCAATTCCATCTCTTTGCAAACAATCAGCTGAGCAATTCGGTTTTGAAGCAATGAAGCCAGGCATGGTAACATAACACAATTCTAGCCAATGAAGCACAAGAGGACACTTATTCAAACCTCTAAGGGAAAAGTTGCCTCACTCTTAAGAGAATGCCACTGGGAAGAAAACAGGCTTCTTTGTTCCTGTGTTTGTGATGCCTAGAGGTGCCATATCCCTGTGTGGCTGAGAGGATCTCAGAGAAACAAGGCTATGGTTGAGCCATGTCAATTTCCCCCTGCCTCTGGATATTTACTATATAAACCAATGATCACACTTGTATAAATCAGTGCCATTCTGGATTTCTGTTACTCATTGAAATCATTGTGAATGAAACTAGAGAAAATGTTAAATGTGTTAGAAAAAAGAGCCAGTTAAAGACCACAGGACAGGGTAGTTCTGCTTTAGACTGCCTAGTCAAGAGCTCTCATTCTGAATAGGTGATATTTAAGCTGAGACAGTAAGCCAGACATGATAAGCCCTGGAAACAGACTCTTCCAGGAAGCAGAAAGAACAATTTAACAGTCACAAGATTCAGTTTAAAAAATAATGAAGGTGTACAACTAGATTTGAGCCATGTCCTGATGATAAAAAGCTTGCGAGTCTCGTAGAGAGATTTAAGATTCATTCTAAGGGCCATTAAACCATCTGAAGTCTGTGGATGACAAAGCATGGTCTTTTTTGTTCTGTGTAATACTAAATCCGATGTTTTCAATTACTGTTAAAATGTGTTATATAGTTTACAGAAACCACATTTCGTTTTACAATGGTAAGAAAATTAAAATGGAATTAACATCATTCTTTCTTATGACATTCAAATTTGTCTTATTTCAAAAGTATTTGATGATAGGCATTTCTTACAGAACAAAACGACATTAAGTGAGTAAAACCAGTAACTAAGTAAAAATCCAAAAGAGTGCAATTTTAATGAAAAATAAAATCTAGACAATTTGTCTTATTTTTAAGTATTACAGTAATCAAAATAAAATTGCAGGCTATTGCTGGCAAAGGATGCTTTTGCCCTAAAACCATTTATTTTCCAAGACAGTGTTGTACTAAGAATAGGGTAATTGAGATAAGTAAGAAGGCATGGCTGAAAGAATTAGAGATAAACTTACTGGAAAAATTTAAAATAGCTTGCCTAAGTTTTCACATTGCTACTCTTAAGAAGCTATACATCATAAATATGTTTCTTTCATTATGCATATATTCACTAAAATATTCACCATGCAAACCTATTAATTCCCACAAATATTTACCACATCCCTCTATGTGCAATGCAATATGCTAGGGACTTTGAAGTGTGTACACACATACACACACCAGACTTAAAAATAAGGTAGAAAGAGACATAATTTTGAAAGAGGAATAAAAAAGGATTTCAGAGATCACTTTGCTAGTGAATAAGAAAGGCCATCAAGAAGAGGCATTTGAGAAGTCTTCAAACATAATCCAGGTACTTACAGGTCAAGCAAAGTGTTCTAAGTAATTTTAACTTAAACATTGGATTTTGCCGGCATAGTGTCATGACTACAGGATATCACTTATATCTAATTTACCGCCTACTAATCTTAGGGAACAAGTCGTATTTGTCCTTACCATAAGGAGCTATAATTGTCCATGTAACCACTGATGCACTATATACATGAAGGTTAAATATAAGAAATATATTTCCTGATGCCAAGAAATTCACAATATGATGAAAACCCATAGGGGAAGAAACAGGGTCTTGATGATGTTTAATGCCTCTTCTTCTTAGAGTAAACACTGACAGAAATAAAGATGATAGAGACTGTGAGTAGCCAGAGAAGCTGTGAGGTGTATAGTAAAAGAATTACAATTGTAATTCTGCCACAATGTCTGTATGATCTTGTCTGTCATCCTTAATTTTAGTTATATCATTTGTAAAATAGAAGTTATATATTACATACAAAGGTTAAGATACAAATGAGAAAACGTGTAAAAGTAGTTTTTCTTTTAGAATATGGGGTCTTGCTATGTTGCCTGACTGGCCTTTAACTTTTATGTTCAATCAGTCCTCCCACTTCTGCCTCCGGAGTAGCTGGAACTACAGGTGCATGACACTATTCCTGGTTTGATGGTAATTTTCAAGCTCTAGAATTGTCCTGTTCAATTTAAATAGCCATGTGTGGCTATTTAAATTGATTTAAATTAAATAAGATGTAAAACTAAATTCCTTAGTCATACTGGCTATATGTCAATGTGGCTTGTGGCTACCTCATTGGACAGCATAAACATAGAATATTTATATCATCACAGAAAGTTATATCGGACAGCACTGCTGTAGAGTACAGCACAAATATTAATTGCTCTTTCTACCTATTTTCATGGTCACAGAATAAGATGTTATGGTCAATAAATGAACCTTTTTAGGTAGAAAATATCCTCATGCCTATAATCCCAGCACTCTAGGAGGCTGAGGTGGGAGGATTGCTTGAACCTAGGAGTCTGAGACCAGCCTGGGCAACATAGTGAGAACCTGCCTACCAAAAATAAAAGTTAGCTGGGCATAATGGCATGTACCTGTAGTCCCAACTACTTTGAAGGCTGAGGGCAGAGCATCACTTGAGCCCAAAAGTTTGAGGCTGCAGTGAGCCATGACTGTGCCACTCTACTCCAGCTGGGGTGACAGATTGAGATCCCATCTCTAAAAATAAATATATATATATATATATATATATATATTTAAAATATATATATATTTAGAATATATAAATATTTATATATCTATATTTTAGAATATATATATATGTGTGTGTATATATATATAAAATAGAAAACACCTAGATGCAGGATAAGTGGTGCAAAATTTATCTTTATAAAAAAATATCATGCCAATAAATTGCTGTCCAAACACTCCTATGTGTTAATTTTCTCAGGTACTTCCTGTTTCGGGGGTATTCCCTGAAGAAATAATCACATTTATAGACTCAGAAAACTGCAATGGGTACTAAAAATCATTCTGTAGTCATAAGGTAAAGGTAGAAATCACATCAAGTTTTAGAAGATGCTTCAAACACTGACATGTATTAAAAAAGAAATTAATGTCATGACATTCACAACACAAAAGTATACACATCTTATGCCTACAGCTTGATGAAGTTTTACTTATATGCACACCCACCACAACATCTACTTCCTATAAGGCTCTATTGTAGTCCTCCTGCTCAATTAGATTCCTCCCTACAAATACAACCACTAGTCTGACTTCAGTATTAGTGACTGGTTCTTGACTTTAGATAAATGACATTATATAGTATATATTCTTTTTTTTTTTTTTTTTGAGATGGAGTCTCGCACTGTCATTCAGGCTGTAGTGTAGTGGCACAATCTCGGCTCATTGAAATCTCTGCCTTCTGAGTTCAAGCAATTCTCCTGCCTCAGCCTCTTGAGTAGCTGGGACTACAAGTGTGCACCACCATGTCCAGCTATTTTTTTTTTTTTTTTTTCAGTAGAGATGGGGATTCACCATGTTGGCCAGGATGGTCTCAATCTCCTGACCTTGTGATCTGCCCGCCTCAGCCTCCCCAAGTGCTGGGATTACAGGCATGAGCCACCGCACTAGGCCTATCTTCTTATTTATTTGGCTTATTTTACTCAGTATGATGTTTGTAAGATGAGGCTATGTTCTTATAAGCAACAATAACTATTTTTCAAAAGTGAGATAGATTTTGATACTAAGCACTCCTGTTACATGGAAATAACGTCCTCATTCAGAGAGGAAAGTGTAGTTGCCTAACTGATTTTGATGCTTAGAAAAAAATGTTTATACACACAAAGGTAATGCGTATTGGCTGTATACAGAGTTAAAAACTTGCTTGAGGAAATAGATTGATTTTTCTACTGTTTGTGTCCCCCTTAAAGTGCAGGAGGTTCCCAAACAACATTGTTGTTAGCATTAAAAGTTGCACTGAAAACTTATTCTTCAAGAAGGCCACCATCTTTTCAGAATATGATGATTACCTGCAACTTCAAGCCATCTATGGATGTCTACCTCCCTAAAACTGAAGATTTCTCTCTATAGAAATAGCAGTTGAAGGCAGTGAACATGAGAGGTCTCCAGCAAACCTAGGGTTTTCAGATCCTCTTGTTTGTATAAAAGCAGTTGTGAATATTATTTTTTTAATTCACAGATCAGAAGTCCTGCTTAAAGACTAAATGATCATATAGTTCCCTTTTGAATATAAAATTATCTAAACATCAGATCAGAACAGGCCTGAGCTTTAAAAATATTCCTGTGTAGAACAGTATGCACAAATAGTTACCATTTGTTAATACTTGCCAAGTATTCCGATACTCCACATAATCTTAAAATCCTTCCTACCCCCTCTTGCACACCAGTGAGATTTTAAGATAAGAATTATTTTTCCATTTATAAATGGAGAAACAAAGTTCAGGGAACTTAAGTGATCTCCCTAAATGAGGTCAACACTGGAGCCTGGCTTCCAACTCTATTTGACACAAAGCCATGATGGCAGATGTCTATTGTTCTTCCATGTGTTTTTCTACCAGGGAAACTGTATAGATTTTAAATAAATATTATAGATTCTGTGCACTTTAACATCTGGGTTTATATACAACACCTATTCGTCTGATATCAGAATCAAACTTTTTAAAATGAGAATTTATCTAATCACAAAAGCTAAAGTCTAATGCTGGCAAAATAAGAATGATTTTAAAATAGTGTTATCAAAACAGATCAAATATAGAAAGTTGAGAATTTTGTAGATCCCAAGTAATGTTTGTACCTTTTTCTAATTTGTAGACTATCTTCTTATAAAATGTGAAAAAGTGTTCTTTAAAGTTATGTACTAATGCAGACTTTCCAAGTTTCTTTTATATTGTGCTAGAAATAAATGTTTTCCCTATTGTAGAACAAAGAAATAGTAAAGCCATGGAAATTAGGACTTTCATTTTATCCACTTAATGTTTTTTGCATATTGAATGGTAAAATTTAAGATAAACACATGTAGTTATTACCCCCAGCATAATAGTCAGACATAACCTAATCTAAAGGTGGAAGGACTGGGTTAAAGTAGGTCGGAAAAGTCAAGGTAATTAATGTAGAACATACAAAATCAAATGTTGCCAATAAGTTGTTAAGATACATTTCAGGCCTCTATGTCAACAGGAAAAATTCTTTAAAAATGTTTTTAAGACAAAGGCATGAAAAAATCTCTTTTGTCATGCCACTTTCTCAAGGAGTTTAACAGCTATTAGATATATAATGTTATACTTAGTAACTACAAATTTATGCGGTAAAAACTAAGCTATTGTCTTAGGAACTTTGGGATTCACTTTGTAAGAAACCTTGAAAATAAGAATATAAAATAAATTCTATTTCATTCTTTAAAACAGTGTATTTTCCTCCATTTTTAAACTTTTAGCTATTGTCTGAGGTTTAGAATAGTTTTTTAATCATTTGAACAAATGAAGTCTCTGGAAATAACTAGGTAGGACTGTTTTTATTAATGTGCTGTTGGATGTTGGTAGTTAAGTATGTGATCAAGAACTTGTTAACTAAGCCTATCTTCCCTGCAAAATACCCTTCATTAATCTCAGAGAATACTAAATCAGTGAATCTGATATGGAAATCTGTTGCTAATTTAAATAGTTGCCATATTTACATAGTAACTGAATGTTTAAGAAAAATCAGCAAATAATGAATTAAAAGGGGGTTCTCCCTTGTAACGTTTCAAGGAGAGATAAAAGGGCATAGAAATGTAGTGAGCTTCAGATAACTGCCCTGACAAAAAACTTTATTTTCACTCAGAGATCTTGTTGAGCTGCCCTGTTTGGTTATGGAGAAGATTTTTATTTCTGAGATTTAGGAAGGCACATTTCTGCAAAAGACAGTTCTTGTGACTTAATTATCTTTCAGAAGGAGTGTGTTTCAGCTTAGGAGGCCAGAGTTTATTTTCTGTTGGATCAGACTCTCAAGCAGACATTTATGGGGGGAATTCTTCCATTCTATTCTCAGCTGCTAGGCCAGTTGGTTAGATTTTGCTGCCAGTGAGTCAAAGGTCATAAGTCTGATACTTGAACAAATCATTTTGCTTTACACAGAGAAAACTCTGTAACAAAGACATAGATTACAGCCTTATCCCTGCCAGCGCCAGCTGGGTTCCAAGTATGAGGCTATTCCCATAAGAGGGACCAGACTCTCCAAAGACCTGATGGGTCTCCCAACAAACAGTAAATTATTTTGCTCAAATTATTTCTTCCAAAATGTAAAGAAACCAATCACACAACATAATGGAATTCAATCTTTAGGGTTTTCTGAGAAAATTATTATTAATACAAATCAACTATGAAAAAAATGACATCTAAAATTTTAACTGGAATGTATATTTTTTTCAAGTTATTTTTTTAAGTGGACTAGATTTTTTGTGGGGGTGTGAGTAAAATATTTTCAGCATAGGAAATTAGAGTGAGGATGTTCAACAACAAAAAAATCAATAGTTTTAGAAGAATATTTTAAAATTGTATCCATATGTGGTGAATTTTAGAAATGTGTGACTTATTTATGCCATAAACTTGAAATACATTTATCCATTACTATTTCTGAAACTATTTCACTTAATTAAATCAGGATTTGTCAGTTCTACTTGGGAGTATTTTGTTTTTACCTCTTTTATTTACTGTACATTTTTAAGGTGTTAGAATATAAAATATAGAGAACTGAATAGTACTTGAGATTGGTCTTGACTTAATCACATACCTCCATCATGTAATTGGTAATTGAACTGTATAAATTCTATCTCTCAAGCAGCACTGGAAATGACATTCACATATCCAATATACTGTCCATACTTTAGGTATCCTCCTATAATCCCTCAACCGAATTTCCTAATATTCTCCTATTGATATGCTTGTCTCCAAAGTCACAATCATCTTTCCAGACACAAATTTCACAGTGTGATTTCCTAGCTACCTGTTCTCTATAGAATTAAGTGTGAGACTCCTCGTGACCCATGTGTTGTCAACCTCTGCTCAGTCTCTATGACCAAATTACATTAAATTAGTTGCAGTTCCTGTAATGTGCTTTTTGGCTGATAGTTTCAGTCATTTACATACTATTTGAAATCTATATTTGCCTCCTCAGCAGTCATCCCCACCAGCTTCTTCTTTGCAAAACAACTGATTCTTCTGCTTCCTCTCTATAGCATTTGAGTCCCTCGACATCTCCCAGGGATGAATCATGATTAGTCTAAGCTCATCATAATGCTTCCTTCTCCTCTCCTTGTCAGTGATTACTTCTAGGATAAGCATGTAAGTGTCTGAATCTGAGGGGCAGTCTTCTAAAAGCTTCTAATGGGTCTCCCTTGCTCTTCATTTATTGATTGATTGATTGATTTAGAGACAGAATCTCTCTCTGTCACCCAGGCTGGAATGCAGTGGCACAATCTTGGCTCACTGCAACTTCTGCCTCCTGCGTTCAAGCAATTCTCCTGCCTCAGTCCCCAGAGTAGCTGGGATTACAGGCACACACCACCATCCTCAGCTAAGTTTTTATATTTTTGATAGAGATGGGGTTTCACCATGTTGGCCAGGCAGGTCTCTAACTCTTGACCTCAAGTGATCCGCCCACCTTGGCCTCCCAAACTGCTGGGATTACAGGCGTGAGCCACCGTGCCCAGCCCTCCCTTACTCTTTAAGGATACAACACCAAAATTTCCTTTTCATTCTGTTAGATGATGTTTGAGGAGGATATCATACTCTAAATACTTTTAGAGGACCAAAGCTGAGAATAGCAGAGCAGAAAGAGAAAAGAAACTTGGTTTCTTAATGATGTCCTGAAACCAGTGAATTAACTCTGTCCTATCTCCACTCTTGTTATGAGAGATGAATATTTTCATTTTATTTAAGCCACTTTTAGATGGGGCTTTTGTTCTGTGCAGTCAAAGGTATCCTAATTGATGATACAAACTCCCATAGCTCCTATGAGAGAGTATATTTGCTGATATGTACCTCACTTTTGCTAATATTCACCTCCTCTGTGAAAACATCATTGAATTTCTACACCCTTAAAACCCACCCTCTCTTTTGTGCCATTATAGTATTACAGTTTATACATGTAGGTTTTACACATACCTATAAGATAGCATTGCAATATTTTAGCAAATCCAAGGCATTTTTTTTTTGTGTACTTGGCACATAGTTTTGCTACCTATATATCAACAAAACATGAGAAAATGAATAAACTCTTTCAATTAATTTCTTTAGACTTACATAGTAAGACTATCATATAAATGACAAGCAAATTATTTTTGTTAATGAAGATAAATGGTAGTTCTATGTGCGTACATCTTAAACATAATTTTTTATGTTTAGTAGTTTTAAACATGAAAAGACAGAAAAATCACATATTTAAATAGTTTTGATAATACTACATAGTTTAAAAATATTATTATAACATCTTACATTGGTAAAAAAAAATCCTTTTGCCTTTTCAAAGCTCTTCCTGTACATAATTACATTTTGTTTTTCACAATGCCCTTATTGTAGGGGACAGCAGTGTTTTTATATACATCTTCCCGGTAAGATTTACTCAGTCATAGAAAGAATAATTCATTTCCCCAAAGGATTGAATTCACATGAGCCTCCTTTTCAAAATACCTTATACTTGTCTCAGGTCAGTTCTCTTTCTATGTCACAACAAATGGACATGGCGTTAATGTTTGGTATATATAGAATCACCTGATGAGTTGTTTAGAAACAGATACAAGCTCCACCCCAGCCATAGATAACCAAGATCTCTGGTGGTCAGAGAGACCTCAGTACATGAATTATTGATGGATCTCCACACATAGAGATTTAATGAGGTCAGTGAGATCCACAGCTCTAATAGACACCCCTGCATCAGAATCACCTGATATTCTCATTAAAAAATGCTGGTTCCTGTAGCTAACTCTAAACTTTCTTAACCAGACTTACTGGGTTGATTTGGGACCAAGGAAACGATGCTATTGACAGTTTATCAGGTGATGGATATATAAGTATTAGAACCACTATTCTATGACTTCATTTTTGCACTGTTCAACTTTTTCACTGCTACCATCACCTACTCTGACCCTGATTTATTTTCTCCAGGTCATGACCGTTGTTGGAGTAAGACTGACACCTGTCACTTTTGCTGCCTGTTTATCAAGACAGACTACTTTCAAAAACTTTTCCAGTGTACTCTTTAGTAATAGCTAAGTAGGCAAGATAGACACAAATGTTCTAAGAGGCTAACTTTAGTAATCTGTATTGTAGCATGCAATGCAAGGTTAATCTCACTGTCCTTTCTGCTTTCTATTTTGATAGATGCTGTGGTGGTTTCTATATCCCCATACATGGGTGCTGCATCATGAAAATTTAGTTTACGGAATTCAATTCTACTTGCTTGGCAATAAGAGAAAAAATTATTTACCAGGTTGTGTTTAAATATTTTGCTTGATACATAGTGTTGTATGAGACCTCCTGCTAACTTCACCAGGGATGGCAACATATTTGAGAGGCCAAAGAAGAGACTCAGAACCAGCAAACAAAATATAGGCTTCTATTAGCAGGAAACTTACGGTTTCTAGTGGCAGCAGGTTGGAGAGGAGAACCACAACTGCTTACAAAAAGCATTCAGTTTATATAGCATTTCCTTTTAGCACCCACACCCTAACAACTTCCACCTGGCAACCTTCATTAAACCCAAAACAAAGGCCTGGATCCTCGTACAGCCTGAGTTTCACAGAACAGGCAGGGGGTCCAGATGTTCCTCATAGATAAAGAATAAATCTTTGTGTTGGCCACGCCCAGCTTCCCTAGCTCAAAACTCAGATCACACATTTAGGTGCGTCTGCCATACAGGGTCATTTTTGGGTATGCTTAAGTTATTACTGTCAGGAGCAACTGCCATACACATAGTAAGTAGTCAGTTGTATTAATTTTATATTATTGCATAAAAACTTACCACAGCCTTAGCAGCTAAAAACCACGCCAATTCATTTTCTTATAGTTTTCATGGGTCAAGTGGCTAAGCATAGCTTAACCAGGTCTTCTGCTCAGAGCCTCATGAAGGTACAGTCAAGTGTCAGTCAGGGATTATTCTCAGCAGATAAAGGCTGCCCTATAGTTCCTGCCACACAGGCCCCCTCATAATATATTCCTCAAGGCCAGCAGGAAAGGTCTCTATGACCTCTAGGTCCTCTTTTAAAGGGCACATTTAATTAGGTCAGGCTCACCCAGGAAATACCTCTTTCAATTAATTTAAAATCCACTCATTAGTGGCTTGCATTATATCTGCAAAATCTTCTTACCTTTACCTTCTAATGTAACCTAATCGTGGAAGTGAAATTCATCATATTGACAAGCCTCACCTGTACTCAAGGCTCGTTATTATTGGGGCATGTACATCAGGTGACAGGAAACTTGGAGACCATCTTAAAATTCTGTCTATTGCATCAATAAATGTTTGTGAATTGTGGAATCTTATTTTGCATTGTTTATTTTTAAATTAAATACACATAAATGTAAAAAGAAAAAATCCAAGAAGACAAAAATATGTATAAAGCGTCTGTTTCTCACCACTAAATTTTAGTCCCCTTACATGCTTGCTGGCAATAATATTTTTTAAAATTCTTACATATGCTTCCAGATTAGCCTATGTATCTGTGTGCCATAACCCTGGTTTGCATACTACTTGTTTTTTTCATTTAATCTTCAAGATATATCATTAGCAGCACATACATGCCTACCACATAAATGCATATATGTATTTGCACTGAGTATTATTCAACTGTACACATGGATTGTAAAATATTTGACTAGTCTTGTATTGATAAAATATGTCTACTCTTTTTTTATTGCAAATATTTTCACTATTTGGATGTCTTTGTGCATAGGTATTCATATATTATGGAATAAATTCCCAGAAGAATTGCTGCTTCAAATAGTAAGTGCCATTAATAGTCTAATAAATATTGGCTTTTTTTCCAAAGATATATATCAAGTTACAGTTACAGTTTCCTTACATTCTTGACAATACTGCATTAGAAAATTTTTAGCTTTAACAATCTGATAGTTGAACAAAGACATTACATTATTGCCATAATTTGTGTTTCCTTAATTAAGAACATGGTTAAATGCCATCTAATAATGTTCCAAAACCATTCTATTTCTTTTTTGATAAGTTGTCTCTCTATATTCTTTATTAACTTTTATTCAATGGCATTTCATTTCCCTGGCACATAGCAGAATATGCAAGGATTATGTATCCCAGTGTGGGAAGCAGAAAATATACTGTTCTAATAACTTTAAAGCATAAAGAGTCATGTGAATGTTTAAGATATAAGCAAAATTCATGATTGGAGTTTCCATCCCATTGGATATGGGTTATTTGCTTCCATCTCTTTCCTCACTCCCTTCCGCTTTAGCCAAGTAGATTGCCAGTTCTTGTAGATAGGTAGCTTTAAAAATGATTGTGTTGAAACAAATAATGGGCACAAAGAAAATCTGCCTTTAAATTTCAGTTGTGATGTTTGCTAGCTTAGATGATACCTTAAATGATGTAAAATATGTGTGCATAAAATAAGTAAATTGAAAATTATGAAAATCCTAATAAATTTTTATCTATAAATGTAACAAATGAGGTAACATGGATAACCATATACAAAAATGTAATCTATAAGTGCAACAAATGAGGAAGCTTGAATGATATGTGTCCCCACCCAAATCTCATGTCAAACTGTAATCCCCAGTGTTGGAGGATGGGCCTGGTGTGAGGTAATTGGATCGTGGGGACAGATTTTCCCCTTGCTGTTCTCATGATAATGAGTTCTCATGGGATCTGGTTATTTAAAAGTGTGTAGCATTTCTCCCTTCACTTTCTTCCTCCTGCTCCAGCCATGTAAGACATGCCTGCTTCCTCAGTTATTGTTACTTGTCCAGAGGCAAAACATAAACCATACCATAAAGTATGTCTTTAAAATTTAAAGTTTTCAATGCTATTAATATGCAAAATCTTGAATAATTTATTTTCTTAATCTACTCATAACATTCAATGGTCTCCCCAATCTGAGTTTAAAATTGCTTATTCTGAAAATTTTATAAGTAAGTAAATACAATGAAAAATAAACTTCTGGTCTATGAGGATATGATAAATAAAAGCAGGTGTTAACATGGGAGACAATACCTAAAGAGACAACTTAGTCCAATGGATAGGAGCAAAGGGAACTGTTCCTCTGTAAAGGTTGAGGAGAAAAGCACAGAATTATGCTCTTAATACACTCATGCTGTTACTAAGGGCTACAGAGAGAAGGTATCACTTTAAAAGCATGCATTGAACCAGTCTTATTTATATTTTTACCTTGAATGAAGGCATGAATGATGGAAGATATCAACTTTATGTAAAGGAGCTTCTACTGTCAGGGAGAGAAGGACCCGTGAATCTTCTTTGGCTGGAAGATTAACCTTGAGATGCTTAGTAGAAAGACCCTTGGAATTTACACCATTCTCCGCCTCCACTTTGTAGCTCAGAGGTGGTAACCACATCCCTATTTTACACCTTTAAATGTGACCCCTCAGTTGATTACATGTCTGGGGTCCTAGTTCCTTTGACACCAGTCTTCAAAAGATCAGATTAAGTTAGAAGCATACAAGCCTATTCATTGACTACGCTATGTTAAGTAAGTTGCTATACCTGTCTGAGCCTCAATTTCCTTATTTATAAAATGGCAGTAATCATATCAACTTTGTTGTTTTTTAACAATATCAGAATGCCTTGCGCTTAGTAAGTGATCAATAAGAAGAAATTATTACTGGTGTTATTTGTTTTCCATCATGAGCGCATTTTGTCTGAAAACCAGTTGCCAGAACCTCCACCCATCTGAGATTTCTCTGTTATTCTTGGCCTATTCGCTAGAACCTTGTCTGGCAAAGAGAAGTGGGTCTCCCTAACAAAACATGCTTTTCTTGTAGATTACCTCGTACTCACTGCTGTTGAAACCTGTCCTGGCCACCTGTTTCCATCCTCAGCTCCCAGGGGATCTATTAATAGCCAGCACCTGGCCACTCCCAGTCTGGCTACCCCACTGACTTAAGGTTCTGTCACTGGTTTTACTCAGTGAACACCTTGTTGCATTTAGCAAAAACCAGTGAAAAATCCAGCACATATCCCAGTGAAATTCAACACACATTCTCTATGTGAAATATTTCTCCCTCCAGTCCCTCTCTTGTTGTTAGGTAGCTTATGATCACACTACATGTTTTCACAACACATATTTGACAATTGTTTTTAAAACTTTCATGGCTTAGCATTGCAAAAGAATGCAAAAGAACCCATTTTGATTAATTAACTTGCATGAATTAAAGCATTTTGTTTCCCTTTTATCTTACCAATATTCTCTAGGATAATGAAGGTCAGTTATTACTATCTGCCTTTTACAAATGAGGAAACTGAGATATAGCAAAATAAAATGAGTTCCCAATCTCATATTGAACATTTCATAGTATAGTCAGTCCTAGTTATTACCACTATAAGTTAAGTATTTACTAAGAAACCTGTGTGCTCAATATAAAGAAAATAAAATGGAAGGCAGACAATACCTGAGTCCTTCCACTAATGGGATTTTTTTTTTTTTTTAAGAAATATAGAGGTTAGCAAATGAAAAGCAAGAAGTGCATTTAAAATAAAAAATACCAGCCAGGCATGATGGCTTACAACTGTAATCCCAGCACTTTGGGAGACTGTGGTGGGCGGATCACAAGGTCAGGAGTTTGAGACCAGCCTGGCCAGTATGGTGAAACCCTATCTCTACTAAAAATACAAAATTAGCCGGGGTTGGTGGTGCCTGCCTGTAGTCCCAGCTACTCCGGAGGCTGAGGCAGAAGAACCGCTTGAAGCTGGAAGGCAGAAGTTGTAGTGACCCGAGATCGCACCACTACACTCCAGCCTGGGTGACAGAATGACACTCTGTCTCAAAAAAAAAAAGAAAGAAAGAAAGTGTAATACCAGCACTTTGGGAGGCCAAGGCAGGCACATCACCTGAAGTCAAGAGTTCGAGACCAACCTGGTCAAAATGACAAAACCCCATCTCTATGAAAAATACAAAAATTAGCCAGGCATGGTGGCATGTGCCAGTAGTCCCAGCTACTAGGGAGGCTGATACTCAGGAGGCCGAGGCATGAGAATCACTTGAATCCCTGAGGCAGATATTGCAGTGAGCTGAGATCTTGCCACTGTACTCTAGTCTGGGTGACAGAGCAAGACTCCATCTCAAAATAAAATAATACAAATTTTAATTATAGATTAAGTTAAATAAAATTTATAGGTCAATAAACACTCGACTAGTCAACTTGGAAGTACTATAAGGTGTTAGAAAGCTATCTGAAAAAAATTGTCTTGATTCATTTAAACTGTTAACTAATACTCTTCAATATTCCTCTGGCTCTGCAATTTTCTAGAAAAAAAAAAGTCAAAAGATTAATGTTGTTTGCATAACACATACCAACATTTTCTGTATTGACTCTTACAGTAGAAATGAATTACAGCATATCTGGAGTCCATGTTTCTACCTCACTATTTAATTCCCATGAGGCTGGAAGAGGATGTTGTTGCTTGGCAATCATTCCCCACATAACTTGTAAATCTGCATGTCCTTGTCTTTGTCTTTATGTGAACTCAACAGAAAAATATGTATATACAACTTGTTCCATTTCACCTCCCAACCCCTGTACTATAGAAAAAAGCAGGTGTTATATATAACACTTGTGATGAGTCCACAGATGTAATAAAGCAGAGAACTGCAAACTCAAGGGAGAGACAAATCATGATCTAATAATTCTGGATGCTTTTGGAGTTAAAATATGGTGACGGTGAGATTTAAAATTCAGAATGAAAGGTCTAAGTTCAATAAATCATTTTCATATAAAAATATTTTCCCAAAATTAACCACTCTGTAAAATGTCAATTTCTTCAAAAGCAGGAATATGGCTCATAGTTATATTTATTCCTATTGCTTAATGTAATGAAATGAATGAATAAAATAAAATATAAACTTATCAGCACTTAAACTGACTACAAATGAACTTTATTCTAAATATATAAATTGCATCTTGTATGTTCAATTTACAATGAGGCTGAAAATTGTCCAAATGATCTTGATTTAATATATCTAATATTAATTTCAAAATTAGCAAAATAATATTAATGACTAAATTTGAATGATGATTTGATATTACTTTAAGCAAATGATTTTCTGTTGACAAAAGTCAGTTCTTCTTTTTAATCCAAATAGAATTGCAGATTACTTTTTTCCAAGACAGATTCAATCCAGCTGAACCATTAGCTTAGCATACGTGTTATTGAAGTTTATAGCGCTGTCTGAAAAGTGGCTTGGCATCATGAAGATAAACCTCAAACTCTATTCTGACAGTCTATGCGAGGAAGAGGATTTAGATGGTGTTTCAGCCCAAAGATTCTCAAATAATTCCACAATCACTTTTGCCCGAACTAGTCAGATATTTATTATGTGGTGCTATCCTAAATTTTGTTTTCCACATCTGTTCTTAGACAGTAAAATCCTAAAAGCTTAGGTTTTTCAGAAACCATAATGTGTTTATTTTTTATATAGGTTTTTGTAATGTTAGATCCATCTCATTCTTCACTGTGTTTTTAGAAGTAAAACCAAGAAAATATGGTTTCATTTAAATAATTCATGTAAACGAAGGTCAAATATTTTATATAACAATAAGAATTTAGGAATGTCAGATCTGCAATACCATTAAAATTTTGTAAAATGATTATTTTTGTAAATGAAAGCCATTTTCTATAGTCTTTTATCTGGAACATCTATAATGTCACAGTATCTTAGCCATATAGATCATTAATATATGGCTATAATACACACACATACACACACACACACATACACATTTACAATTTATTTTTTATATGTACACACACATATGCATCAATATGTATAAATATGTATGAGTATATGTATATTGAGTAAATAGATAAATATTTAAAGTCATTGAATTTTAGATTTGAAAGAGATCTTAAAGTCAACTTCCATTTAGTAGATAACCTGTCAGAGAAAAAAGGTCATATAACACCAATTGACTAATGCAAGGAGTGAGGGAGAGAAATGAGTCTGGAATTATTCCCATGAGTTTGGCTTTTCTAACTGGATAAAAATAAAACCATCCCTGGGTATCCACTGGGGATTGGTTCTAGGACCCCCCCCCCCACATAGCCAATGCTCATGCCCCATATATAAAATGGTGTAGTATTTGCAAATAACCTATGCGTATCCTCCCATATACTTCAAATCATCTCTAGAATACTTATAATGCAATGCCTACACATCATTTTATTTGCATAGATTCGGCATAGTAGTTGATGTACAGCAAATTCAAGTTTTGGGAGCTTTGTGGAATTTTTTTCCAAATATTTTCGATCAGTGGTTGGTTAAATTCACAGATGTGGAATTCAGAGATGCAAAGGATCAACTGTACTCTGCTCATGATGTATTTTTCATAAGGGAGGGGATGAAAAGGTGGGATGGTGTAAGGTGATATTAAAGAATATTTAAGGTGAAATTAGCAATTTATCTGAGACTAGCCGAGTTCTCTCTCTCTCTCTCACTCTTTCTTTCCCCTGCCAACTAAGCACATTAATTTTTCAAATATCACATCCTATCTTTCTTGCAAATAATTCATTTTTATACACCAAAAACATATTTTAAAATCTTGTCAGAATTGACAGATGATTTCACATCTGTATATATAGTGACCATCAATAATTGCAAAACAGAATAGCATAACTTCAGTGCTTCAGTGATTTTGTACACAGACCACTTAGACTCACTAGATTAACTCATTAGAATTTAGACAGTCGAACTAACATACGACATAAATAAGAGAAAGCAAGAAATACTGTTCTATAGATCATTTTGTTTACTAGAGACCAAAATTTGCTGTCTGGCATTTTAAAGCAAGGTTGATAACAAAGATTTAAAAATTCTGGTACCAGATGGACGGCTAAGAAATCCAGTTGGCTCCAAATAAGAAATAATGAAGCACTCAACTTTTTAAAAAATTTCAGCTTACATGATCTAACCATGATGTTGTATCTCTGTAAAGTTATGAACAGAATAATAACCTCTCCAGGAAATTCTTTGAAAATCCAAGATTAACTGAAAACATATAAATGCACAAGTATGACTTAATCCCCGTACTCAACAATTTTATAGCCCAATGGGAGAAAAACAAATGAAGAAGATAAACACAAGTAAACTCTTCAAATATTTAAAAGTAACAGAGATATTTAAAATTTAAAATAAAGTAACAGTAATATTTAAAATCAGAACAGAGAAAGAAGCAATTTTTGAGTGAAATTTCCCAACATGCCTACATCCTGTGTTGTAAGAAAGTCCAAAGGGGATTTATCATGTAAAGAAAAGAGAAAAATATTTTGATTTGTCACCTTATTATTTTTTCTTGTTACCGTGTTTATTTAAAATTTGATGATAATGAAAGAAATTTTAAATCAGTAGTGCTTTACTAGTCCTCTGATCTCCCAAGGAACATTTTTATAGGCCATTTTATAATTAACCAGTTAATTTCTTTTTTTTTTTGAAACGGAGTCTCACAGTCACCCAGGCTGGAGTACAGTGGCGTGATCTCATGCACTGAAACCTCTGCCTCCCAGATTCAAGTGATTCTCCTGCCTAAGCCTCCCGATTAGCTGGGCTTACAGGCTCTGGCCCCCACACTTGGCTAATTTTTTTGTTTTTTTATTAGAGATGAAGTTTCACTATGTTGGCCAGGCTGGTCTCAAACTCCTGACCTCATGATCTGCTGGCCTCGTCCTCCCAAAGTGTTGGGATTACAGGCGAGAGCCACCTCGACAGGCCAATTAACCAGTTTTATAATTAACGTTTCATAAGTTTGTGTAGCTTTCTAAATCTAAAAGTTCTTGAGGACAATAATTACATTTTATTTTTCTCCACCTCAAAAGACTAGCACAATACTTTGAATACAGTGTAAACTAAATAAACGTGTGTATTAGATCAATTTGCATACTGATAACTTTAATATGAATCAAAATGTCATTCTAAGTTCATTCTGATGCAAATGACACAATTACTATGTCTTCTAAATGAGATACAAGCTGAAACATTATTGATTGATTTTTTTTTTTTTTTTTTGAGACGGAGTCTTGCTCATTTGCCCAGGCTGGAGTGTGAAGTGGGAGGATCTCAGCTCACTGCAACCTTTGCCTCCGGGTTCAAGCAATTTTCCTGCCTCAGCCTCCTGAGTAGCTGGGATTACACCATGCCCAGATAATTTTTGTATTTTTAGTAGAGACAGAGTTTTGCCATGTTGAACAGGCTGGTCTCCAACTCCTGACCAAAGGTAATCCACACACCTCAGCCTCCCAAAGTGCTAGGATTACAGGTGTGAGCCACTGCACCAGGCCTACTGATTGATTTTTGATTCACATAATGAAAGAGCCATGGCATAGTCTCATGAATAGAAACAATATTGGGCTGTGGGTAGTTAGTACAACTCTTTCCTTTTCCTTTGAGATTCAAGATTAAGTGATTTTTAACAGCACATCAATAATAAGATTGTAGATCCTTATGTTCTATCTTTTAGGTTTTCTGAAGACATAGATTTTTTATAAGAAAACAAATTTAAGTAAATAGAGACATGTTTACCCAAATAATCTTTGCTTGGTAACATGTGTTCTTATATCCAATATAGTCTTGCCAGACTGAAGGCATTAAAATACAATGAATTAGATAAAGATACTTTTTCTTTTAAAAGTTGGTTTCCATTTTAAATTTATTTCTAAGAAAGGCTTTGGGAAGAAGTTTTTGGCAGTTGCTTCTTTTCAGTTTGAGAAATGAGAAGATGGATACAAACTTTTTTGAGTTAGAAGAAAGATGGAAAATGAATATGACTTAATCCCCACACTCAATACTTTTATAGTTCAATGAAAGAGAAACCAAAAAAATAAACACAAATAGACACTTCTGATATTGATAAGTTAAATTAGAACAGAGAAGAGAATTTGGAGGCAAAATTTCCCAACTGAAAATTATATCCCTCTCCCTGACAAAAAATATAAATAAAATCATATCCTGATATATATGTGATACACATATATTTTTTATTTTCTTGTTTGGGCACAGTGGCTCACGCCTGTAATCCCAGCACTTTGGGAAGCCAACGACTGTGGGACTCCTGAGGTCAGGAGTTCCAGACTAGCCTGGCCAAATGGTGAAACCCCGTCTCTACTGAAAATACAAAAATTAGCTGGGCGTGGTGGTGCACGTCAATAATCCCAGGTACTTGGGAGGCTGAGGCAGGAGAATTGCTTCAACCTGGGAGCTGGAGGTTGCAGTAGACCAATATCACACTACTACACTCCAGCCTGGGTGACAGAGAGAGATTCAGTCTCAAAAAAAAAAATTGCTTGTACTTATCTCAAATTCATGCATTCCTTTTCAACTAGAGTAATATTGTGTTTCCTATAACTTTTCTCTCTTCCAGTGCACATTTCTCCTTATTGATAGTTAAAGCTCCCATTTGTAGGCTTTAAATTTTTATTTAATATTTGATCATGAAATTGTTTCATATTAACCAGTTTTTCTAGTTGAATATGAAATAGTTTTTATTACCAAAAGTTAAAATTTTTAAAAGGTTTCATGATCATGAAACTTTTATTTGCTCATGAAATAGTTCAGTGTTACCTTTGCCTCAGCCACACAGTATGTATTACCACAAATGTTATCCCTGTTCTCCTCCCTTCCTCCTAGGTTTAAAATAGCCTAACATTTTAAAGTTTTAGCTTCTACTTGTGGAATCACTCTTCCTGCTATCTCATTTATGAATGAATTCATGCAACTAAGTCCCATGTTTAAGTCATATTGAGAATGGTAGCTTGAGAATGGAGAAGCGTCTCTAGCAATATCTATTGAGATGACTAAGTTCTACATGGGCAGTTATGATGGCCTGTTTATAAAATTGATATGTATAAAAATAGAGATTTTATCTAAAGAAGGTATTATGAATGGAATTATCTTTGCCATGACATTAAAAAATAGTTTTATTTTTATCTTCAGTATGTAGATGGAAAAGCAATAGCATTCAGTAAATATCACAGACAATAAAAACTCTAGGATACTAAGAGAGCCCTAAGAAATTTTTCCTCATTCTTTTTCTAATCTTCTTTATTATGTATCAGAACTTTTATAAACTCTGAACCCCACTGGGACACTGTCTTCTTATGATTTCATTCATTATTGTGGTTTTGTCTATCATCTGGTTTTTGCTAATTTGTAAGCACCTTGAGAGCAAGGGTTTTAACTTTTCTTCATTTCCTAAAAACTTATTTCAATGTTATGGATCTCACAGGAGTATCATAAAAGTTAACAAACTAGAGAAGAGTATCTAATAATAAGGCTCCAGTCTCTTCAATGTTAGTTGGTCTTCCTATGGCAATGTACAGTTACTTTTCAGGCAAATAAGACTTTTTATAATCTGATTTGTTATTTGTACTACAAATTCTAAGTAATGCATTTTCTGTTTTCTGGAGGAATGATGTGTAGGATAAGAGTTGAGAATATGGAAGAATTTTGTTTTTAAACAAACATACAAGCATAAAGGCAAATTTCTACTAAATTAATGGTATGTATTACCATAGTAAAGCTAGAATTCAGATGAATCAAAGAACGATTGTGCTACTGAAATTTCAATGTAACATTGTTAGGATTATAAAAAGTGAGAGGTCAAGCTAACTAAATACTTTTTAACTGGTATTTAGTCCTCTAAACAGATGGTGAATATGTTATAGTGAATACTTATGACTAATATATATGTGAGAAAATTTTATTCACTCTTAAAGTAACCTATAACAATTTTCAGGGTATATTACAACTGTATTAATCCATTTTCATGCTGCTGATAAAGACATACCTGAGACTGGGAACAAAAATGGTTTAATTGGACTTACAGTTCCACATAGCTCAGGAGGTCTCAGAATCATGGTGGGAGGTGAAAGTCACTTCTTACATGGCAGTGGCAAGAGAAAATGAGGAAGATGCAAAAGTACAAACTCCTGATAAAACCATCAGTTCTCATGAGACTTATTCGCTACCACCAGAACAGTATGGGGAAAACCGCCCCCATGATTCAAATTATCTCCCACTGGGGCCCTCCCCACAACACGTGGGAATTATGGGAGTACAATTCAAGATGAGATTTGGGTGGGGGCACAGAGCCAAACTATATCAGTTTCTACTTTAATAAATTTACATTTTTAGAGAAATCTTTTCAGATGTAAAAATTTATCTGTAAATGCAATTTAAATCAACAATATATTTTAATAGAGTAAAACTCTTCCTCATCGTGGTATTTAGTTTTGGAAGCACTTAACAAATAGCACAATAAGTAATGTCATAAACTAATGAAAAATATTATTGATACAAATTCATGAGAATTTCAGAAACACAAACTTAGTACAATAAATGTCAGAATATTCACTGACATTTATGTAATGAATAATTGTACTTGGACCTTACTTTTTAATAATCATCCACTTTGCAGAATTTATGAATTGCTATTTAGGCATTTTTATTTCATATTTTCTTGGACAAATTGATACAATGATCATTTCACAATATAGTCTTTCATCTGTTGAAAGGTAAATAGAAAAGAGGAGCTAGAAAATAAAGCATGAGTAATAATGGATAAAATTAATTTTTTGAGACGTGGGTAATCATTTATTATTTCTAATAACTGCATTCTTATTTTATTCAGAAACACCACATAAAATTTCTATAAACTTTATGCCATCTTGGATAATTATTTTTTATTCTTTATTTCACCCAACCAATAGTAAAGCTTGGCTAATTTTGGAAAACGATGTCAAGTATAAGTATATTTAGTACTATTTTAAGGGTAGAATTATATAAGAAAAGTGAGTGTAATTGCTTTACTAAAGGAGAGAAATATTTATTCCTAATGTCTATTTGAATATACTTAACATGCAAGTTTGTGATAGTATGTCTTTGCGAATCAAAGAAGAAATAGATACTTTTCTTCAGTATTCTTATCCAAATCTGTTGGACCCCAAATTTTCCAGATCAGGCTGGAGACTCTATGGCCACTCTTTCCTAAATTTCTTGCAGAAATCCCAGTGAATTGCTACCTGAGATGTTATTGCTGAAAGAATTCCTTTAATGTATTATTTGTTTATTAAGTGAGTGTTTGATCTACTATATCGAACATTTTGGACTTTGGAATCTAACAATTTGTGTTTGTTTTCCAGTTTGGGCATATACTGGTTGTGAAATTTTAGGCAAGTTATAAAATGACACAGAAACTCAAATTCTCATCTCTCAATGGAAATAATTATGCTTAACTTGAAGGTATTTGTATTGATAAGCTGTGAAAGCAAATGTGAAATGCTTAGCAGATTGGCTGATATATTCATACAAACTCCACAGGGACAGCTACTGCTACTTATTATTGACTTATTTCTCAAATTAGAAGCCCTTAAATGTTGAGGTATCAAGACGTGTTTGCATTGTTAAATTTCCGAATTGTAGTGTAGATTGTAAGTACTGACATATTCAAAATTAAAATTGAGAAAATTTTATATTTGTTAATTCATTTGAAATAACAGTACGTAAATGACTATTAAC
Source organism: Plecturocebus donacophilus (assembly GCA_004027715.1). Lineage (NCBI taxonomy): Eukaryota > Metazoa > Chordata > Mammalia > Primates > Pitheciidae > Plecturocebus > Plecturocebus donacophilus. Next base: position 71,889 of record PVKP010006278.1, read on the forward strand.
ATAAATAACAGTTACTAAAAAAAAACAACAACCCTATATTTCCAAAACTGTTTTAAAAGACAGTCTGCTGTGCTATGTTTTATTTGTTGAAGTCTATGAAGAAAATCTGACCTCACACAGACACATAAATGGAAATGGATGAGATATTTTAATAACATTTTAGGTCATGGTGGAATTCTTGTTTGATACTACACAAAACCTCCACAAAAGTTAGGTTTTTTGTTTGTTTTGGAGATGGAGTCTCGCTGTGTCGCCAGGCTGAAGTGTCGTGGCATGATCTCCACTCGCTGCAACCTCCGCCTCCTGGGTTCAAGTGATTCTCCTGCCTCAGCCTCCCGAGTTGCTGGGACTACAGACGAGCACCACCACGCCCAGCTAATTTTTGTATTTTTAGTAGAGATGGGGTTTCATCAAGTTGGTCAGGCTGGTCTCTAACCCCCGACCTTGTGATTAAAGGTATGAGCCACTGCACCCAGCTTCCACATGTTTTTCAACAGCTTCATTTGTAGGAAATTTGTTTGGAAAGAAAAAATGATCTTACAGGTGTGCAGCTCTTTATTTTTTAAGCAGGAAACGAAATCTGTATTTTATTTTTGTCTCATCTTACAGTGACAAACTCCTAGAGAGGATTTAGACATCCTTTCAATTCCTAGAGAGTTTCTTAAGATATTTTTAATGATTAGACATGTGTGTAATCACCAGGATTTCTCTCTTTAAGGCTTTTATTTCAATGGTTGCTTCAGAAATTCATGCTTAAGGTATTTAAATGATAAAGCCTAGCTCTTGTTTATTTAGTCCATGATTAATATGGTTTGGATATTTGTCCCTGCCCAAAACTCATGTTGAATTGTAATCCCCAATGGTGGAAGTAGTGTCTGGTGGGAAGTGTTTGGGTCATGGGGACAGATCACTCATGGCTCGGTGTTGTCACCCAGATAGTGAGTGAGTTATCTTGAGACATGGTTCTTATAAAGTGTAGGACCTCCCTGTCCCCCAGCTCTTCCTCTTGCTTTTGTCCTGTGAAGTTCCTCCTCCCGCTTAGCCTTCTGCAATAAATAAAAGCTCCTTGAGGCCTTCCTAGAAGCCATGCTGGTGCTGTGCTTTAAATTAAAACTCTTTTCTTTATAAATTCCTCAGTCTCAGGTTTTTTTTCATAGCAGTGCAAGAATAGCCTAATACAATTATTTATTTATTTAAACTGGGTTTCACTCTTGTTGATAAATTGTCATATTAATTTCACAAATATAGTTATTGAAAGACAACACATTGTAGGAGGCTATTGGACAACAAAGTTACAATTAGAAAGCTTGTGCTTTTATATACTAATTAAGCAGCCCCTTGCAAAATTTCAGTTTTCTTATGTTTATATATATATATAAACATATATTTATATGTTTATAATATGTACAATATGTACATTATGTTTATATATATATATACATGCATGTATGTTTATGTATATATGTATATATGTGCACACATATATATGTATACACACATACATATATAGCTTCACTGGGAAAATTAAAATTAACCCATGTAAAGTATTTATGTATGAATAGCTATTAAAATATTAGTATAAAATTAATTATAAAAGGTGAAAACTAATTTAAAATTAGACTTTCTTCTTCACTGTGGAAAATAGCTATTTAAGGATAAAACATATAACAGTATATCAAGTTTTATACCTTTGAGGAAAACCGATAGAAATATTGTATTCGGAATATATATCTCAACTGTCTTTTTAAAATTAATGTAACACTTTAGTTGGTTTTCTTCTATCATAGCCCTTGGTTACAAAGTCTCTAAGTATATTAAATTCTGTGTATCTAAGACCACACTTACTTCAAATTAGACTTATGCATGTTTATTGTACCTAACTTCAAAGATGGATACACCTTTAAGTTAGGCATTATTAAGAAAAACTTGTTCAAACTTATTTTAAAAACCACAGGGAATTCTTGACCTCCTAAAATGTATGAACGAGTGGTTTATGGTATTGATTATTTTAGTAAAAGAAAAGGAGAATAGATGCTTTTTAGTAGCATAGTACATCAAAGTTAAATTCAGCCAAATAAAATAGCCTCTAGGTATTTCCATCCTGAAAGAATTATTGAAGGCTTTGATCTTAAATATGTTCAACTCTGGATCAAATTTTAACCTTCATCAGTCTTTTCTAGTCAACAATTTACTTTTCTTTTCTCTCTTTTTCTTTTGTCTTTAAATTTTCAGGGATATACATGGCCTTTGCTCAGTGTCAGCCTAAAGGTATTAGAGAGCTCTGATAAATGAACATTTAGAAATCGGTTACAGCCTTACTTCAATTTTAAAAAGCAATGCAGCATAAAATGTGTAAGCCTCTCTTTATGTCTCAGTTATAAAAATATATATATATTTTCTGGCTATATCTTCTTTCTAGTCAGAATAGGCTATTTGCTCCCTACAGCTATTGAAAAAAAAAATAAACAAGAAAGCAAACAAAAGTGAGACAAATGAAACCTAGATTCCTCCCCAATCCATTTAATATTATTTCTTTCTTATTCACTTTAGTCTGTGCATGGCAAGAGTGGGTGGGTGAGAGTGGGGATTAAGGTTTTGACGACCAGAACATCACTTTCATTATAAAAACCCTAGACTAGAATTGGTACCACAATGAGCCTTGTGTCCTGAGGGAGATTCTGGACATTAGCAGCCTTTAGCTGTCAACCACCACTTGGGAACTGTTTATTTTCTATTTTGTCATAACAAAGACCTCACTCACCATATCAGAATAAAAATATGTCTTTTTTTTTTCTTATTGACTAGCTTGATAGAGCTGAATCATTTGCAATTTAATTTGCCAAAACTGGTTTTCAGCTGCCTTTACTTTGTTGCAGAAGCAGATTTGCAGTACTCCATATCTACTTCCCTTGCTTCTTCAGCTGGTGCTGATATATTTGCTGGAAAGATGAGAAAAGGAGACATGATTAAATTGACAACTTGAAAATGTTCCATTTCCCTTTCTATGTAATTATTCCTAAAGAAAAGGCACATTATCAGTTTGAGATAGGAAACTCATATACACAAAGGGTGGAGTGGTGATTAACCATACGGAATAACACAGATTTATATTTTTATTAGAGGAAAACATAAATTAGAGAATAAACCAATAGAGACCCATACTTTTTCAAAGTTAAACTACTGGTGTGTTTTTAATATGTTGGCATTGCTTTTTTTTTTTCCTCAGTAATACTTCTATCTTTAACTATTGTAACCTTCTAGATTAAGAGTAAAAATAGAACTACAGCTTGCTTCTACAAATAAGAATTGAATGAATGGTGGCAAAATTTTTGATGCTATCATCACAAAATATACTAAAAATCATGTAGGAAAAAAATAAATCTGTTTGGGGGGGAGTTTTTATGTAATGTGGAAACCGTGAGATGTTTAAAAAGAATTGAGAAACAGCTTAATTTTTTTATGAGAACTAGAGTGGTAAATTTGTAATTCAAATATTTATTCATACTTCTAAATATTCATAAAATGATCTTATTATATCACTGGGTATACCAAAAGACTTTCCAATAATATGTACTTGTTACAATTACAAAATATAGTGTATGAAGGAAATATTTTAAAAGTTGAGGTACAGATATGGTGCCATCTTTCTGTAAAAAGTTAGCATTGTTTGATGCAGGATAATAATTATCATAGTGTCTTATCCTATCAATCAGCTTTGATGCAAATTTTAAGCAATAAAAAGCACAATCACTCAAAAACACCTCTTTTTTATTCAGAGATTTAATGTTAATATAATGTAATATCATTTTGAATGATAAGCAAGATGATGGATCCAAGTATTATGGAGTTAATACATTTTGTTTTCTATTTAAAACTTGAAACAAAATTGTGTGTGTAATGTGATGGAAAATGAAAGAATCTTGCTTCTAAACTGTTAAAAGTGTTATGAGTATCAAGTATATGCAAAGATTCTTCAAAGTATTTGATGCCATGTATTTGTTTTTAATTTTAGGTGAGTTTTCTAATTTTCCTAATTGATGAAAGAAAAATAGAATCAGAGAATGCAGTGACTAATTCTCCATAATAAATGGTCTAAGGTTTAAGCTAGCTTCCCTGTGTTGCATAGATTTACTTGTTTATTTAATGTTTTAATTTGACAGATAAAATTGTATTTATTGTATACAATATGATGTTTTGAAGTAAGAATACATTGTGAAGTGTCTAAATCAAGCTAATTAATATATGCATTACTTCACATAGTTATCATTTTTGTAGTGAGAACACGTAGCATCTGTTTATTAGGATCCTGCTGGGGCTTTTTTAAACTTCCATTTAAGATGTCACTTGAAGGTAGATAGATACATCATTTGTTTTGTATATATGCTTTTATCTATTTATATATAAAATTTTAATCTCCAAAAAATTATTTTTGAATACTTTTCACCCGAATACAATGTAATTTAATATCATTTTCTGTACTTTTAAAAAATTTACTCACAAAATTATAAGCTTTTCAGAAGTATTTTGTGAAGTGGTAAGAAGCCAGCAGCAATTTATATAATTTGCAAAATGTGTGATATAAATAACAAAAAGAGATTTTGTATCAAATTTCTAATATATACAAATATCCATGATTGATTTAATTTTACATTTGTAGCTACTTTGTTGTTGTTGTTGGTCCTTCTTTTTTTTTGAGACAGAGTCTTGCTCTGTCACCCAGGCTGGAGTGAAGTGGCACCATCTCCACTCACTGCAACCTCTGCCACCCAGGTTCAAGCGATTCTCCTGACTCAGCCTCCTGAGTTGCTGGGATTATAGGCGCCTGCAACTGTGCCTGGCTAATTTTTGTAATTTTAGTAGAGACGGGTTTTCACCACCTTGGACAGGCTGATCTTGAACTCCTGACCTCATGATTCACCCACCTCGGCTTCCAGAAGTGCAGGGATTACAGGCGTGAACCACTGTGCCCAGCCTGTAGCTACTTTTTTTATATAAGTATAGCTGATTTTTTTATTACTATATATATTTTTTAAGTTCTAAAAAAAAAAAAAAGCATGTCTTAATTTAAATTAGAATGACTTTTTGGAAAACTTGATGTTAACAAAATTCTAAATTCCTCATAAAATATGTTAAACCTACTCCATATTTGTCAAGTAAATGTAATATGTATCGTATCATAATTATTTAAGAGAAATAATGTTTTAACTGATTAAAATAATTCTAATTAAAATCAGGCAATTAGCCCTAGTAACAGATTCAGAGATTTAATGTTAATACAGAGTATTATATTTCTGTGTCTGTTCTTTTTTACTTGGTTTCATTTGTAGCTATGGGGACAAACTTGGAAATAATATGCAGATAATTATTAATGATCTCTATCAATCAATATGTAGAAATAAAGGAGACATGAAATGGTTGATAGGAACAAAAGTAGAAATTACAATGTACAAATTATAAACTAAATAAAAATTTGTGGTGGTTTCCATTTATACACAGGTCTTATTTGTGATTTAAAGTAATTATTAAGTATTTTTCAGAATTTACTATGCATATTTTAAATTCCTTACTACCTCACCAATTCACTGTGATTTAGTTTTAAAATGTTATATAGAACATACAAAAAATGACATGCATAATATATAGACTGGTTTCATCTACGTTTCTTTAAGATAAGCAAAGAATTCTCAATAAACATTCTTGTTTGACTTGCCTTATTCATTCCTTCTTTAATTCATTCATCAAATCTACAGCTAATATTTATTGAATAAACTATGTAGAAGTCAAGTTCTAAAAGAATGTCAATTAGAATTTACTTTTTGTTTTCTTAGATTGATCTTTTTACTTCAATCCATTGGTCACTAATTTTTGGCTACATAAACTCTCAAGTTAATTCATGTTAAACAAGCTGATCATGGAACTTCTTGAGAAGTTATTATCACATTTATATTTAGAAATATGATTTTATTTTTTTCTGTTCACTATTTTAGTGACTTTGAAAACTGAGAATGGTGCTAATCCAGTCTATTTAAACTTTGGTTGTTTGAGCTCTTTCCCTTCTTAGACTTTATCTTAAATTCTGTACGATAATCTCAATATTGTTTATGAGCCTAGATGTACTTATCATTAAAAAATTATACTTTTGTTTTGCAATTTCTTTCCTAAACATAGATTTTTGTTTCAAGCCATCTGTGTAGAAGTCTAAGAGTGGATAATAAAAGTCAAACCCATGTACTGAGAGATTACATTTTATTGTTAGTATTTGTGAACTTTATTATCTTGAGCAGTTCAACAATCTAAGATGTCATGCATATTCTCTGTGATTTTGATTTGTAGTGTCATATAAAATTTAAAGAATAACTTTGCTTTTACTTTAGAGTCTAATTTTCTAATAACTTCTGAGTATGAAGTAGTGAGAAATGGAATTCTGGAAGTTGCAACAGGCCTTACCACCACATTAGAAAGCAGGTTAGATGCAACAAAATACACTTATTAGCAAAAGGAGTGAGTTTAGTAAAGGATGCCATCAATGTTCTAGAAATAGAGCCAAGAGTATTCTTTAGTTTCTTATTCATTCTTTCGTTTGTCCATTTCCCAAGTAATTATATGAAAAATAATTTGACACCTACTGCCTCTTGGAATTAGTGATATTCTAACTTTACTGTAAAAATATGTTCCATATAATCTGTTTTCTAATAACATCTTTTGGCAGAGGGGGCGTGGTCACACATTCATTTGATTAAGGAAAATCTGCCTGTTTTATCAAAGGAGTGCAATAGATTTCTCCAAGGCTCTTGGCAAAAATCTCTTATAATTTGAATACTTGCTCTGATTTGTTCAGGGCAAGCCACTCTTTTTATAAAAGTTAGCATTAAAAAGTAAAAGAAGGCAAAAAAAAAGGCAAAAAGAAGGGAAGTAAAGGAGAAAGGGTAGGATGAGGGGGAGGACAAAAGGAAGACTACACTTATTAATACAGGGGTTAAGATGGAATTACAAAAAATGCAAAAAAGAGCTCACAATGTTTTAAGAAAGTTTATGAATTTGTGGTGGGCTGCATTCATAGCCATCCTGGGTAGTGGGGAGGACAAGGTTGATCTAGAGGATATCTTTATGTGGGTCCACTATAAACCCCATCCTAATTAAATGCATTTAAAAGCAAGTCCAGTCTCTTATGCTTATATATCATTTAATAATCATTTTAAAGATAACAACAAAGTGACTCAGAAAGTTGAAGTGATTTGTCCAAGGCAACAGATGATAAATAATCTAGGTTGCATAGATTTGAATATTACTACATTCAGGAACTACAAAACAGTTTATGGCTCAATTCAATGCAGCAATTGTTTTTTGTTTTGATTTTTTTTGAAGGGAGTGATTGGGGATTACATTTCTATTTTATTTTATTTTTTTTTACTTTGTACAAATAGTGACTTGTGGTAATGTTTATTTTATTCTACTACTCCTAGGAAACCTCATTAAAATATTTAGTGAAATTTCACAATCTGCTACAAGCACATAAATCAGTTTCTCAGTAGCTATGATACATTCATTTTTGATCCTCTTACACTTAAGCAGACATCTTGGTCAATCGATAAAGCATTTTGACACCAGTTCTTTGCCCAAGCTCATTTATACAATTGCAGACTTCTAAAGATATACTTTGTGAACTCCTCTAGGATTTATCATTTGATGAAGGGTCAACATTTTAGTTCTTGAGTTTACTATTTCCCGTCTAGACAACTACAGCATGATATTTTTTAGATGGGTTTGCTGTTCTTTCCACTTTTTTTCAAACTTTACAAGTGATGCAGTTGCTTTTTAGCTCTATGACCTTTTTAAAAACTTCTTTAAAAAATAATTACACATGTTTCTGTAGGAGTCTTGTTCGCTCCCTCACCTTTATCCCCAGCTCCCTTACTCTTCTCTACCAGATTATATTTCTGTATATTTCTGACTCTTTCTGCGATTTACACCAAGGTTTTGGTATATTTACAGCAAAAACAAGTTGGAGTAAATATTAGATATTTAATAACAAAATTTTTATGTACATTTTCTCTCTATAAAAAATTATATCCTTGCATTCTATTTAAATAATATATTTTATTATTAATAAAAGATATCTCATTGCTCTCTTTTAGAAAGATTAAAAGTATAGTATTAAAAATATTTTATAATATTTTTTAAAAATTTTAAAAATATTGATCATAGTTACCTAAAAAGATACTTCCCTGTCACATAAATTCAGGAATGGTCTGAAAACATTATTAATATCAACAGCAAGGGACAGTAAAGAATACTTTTCTGGATTTTTGGAAATATCAGAACATAATTCTAGACAAAAGTTGGTTATTGACTCATAAATTACTTGCTTTTATAACTGTATAAATTTAGATATGTTAGGAAAAGATAATGGCCTTTAATTACATGACTGGTTTAGAATACATAAATAGCTTCCTTAAGTGGTATACCTGGCATGTTCCTCTTACAGATATTTGCAGCTTTGTTCTATTCAGTTCTACCTTGGCTATTTGTCACTAAATGAAACACATCCATCATTGATATAGATTGGTTCATGTACATTTTTACTTGAGAGTTATTCTCAGTTTAACTGTAATTATAGGATTATAATTAGATAATTTAATTTATGAGAACTCTGTCACGTGTATAACAATTCTGTTTCAAAGTCTTATGATAAAATAACAAAAGAATAAGCACATAAGATTTTAATAAAACTATATAAATTATTGGTTGCTCTAACATAAATATTAAAACTAATGATAAACAATAATACTTCATTTTACCATTTTAGCAAGACAGAAAAGAGATTAAAATTCAATTAGAAGAGAATTGTTGGCATTTTTCTTTTGAATGGCTCTCCTCCATGAACTGACTGCCCCATAGTTATATGTTGGAATGCCTGCTAAATCAACTTTTTTGATTGGTGTTACTCATGTTATCTATGGAATGCTAATTATGTTTTAAAGAGGAAACCAATTAAATGAAGTCTACACATCATTTCACTTTGTGTTTTGTTTAAAAAATTAGTCTGTTTATAATTTAGGTTCAAATTTTTCCCTATAAAAAAGACAAAAATTAATATTTTGTAATCATTAAATTGATTTTGAAATGCAATTAAAATAGATTTTATAGATGTAATTTTCTACTTTAAAAAATTACCTAAAATGCTCTAACTAAATGGGAAAAGAAGTATACATTTGCATTTGATTATACAGATAAGTGCTAAGCCCAGCTTTCTAGTACATAATTAAAAAAAAAAACTGGACTTCCATGGGATAAATTCAAATCTTCGGCAATTTTAGAATTGAGATAGAATGTTAGAGTAAAACAACATTGCCAATTTTTTGATAGCTATAGTAATATTTTCCATTTTAATACAATAAATGACTTAGTATCTAATAAGCAGCCCTGTAATAAGGGGTAATAATTAAAATATTCAGGTGGGTGCTGTGGCTTACACCTGTAATCTCAATGCTTGGAAGGAGGATTGCTTGAGACCAGGAGTCCAAGATCAGTCTGGGCATCATAGTGATACCCTGTCTCTACAAGAAATTTTAAAACTTAGCCAGGCATGGTGGTGCATGACTTAGTCCCAGTTACTTGGGAGGCTGTGGTGGGAGGATCACTTGAGCCTGGAGTTCAGGGCTGCAGTGAGACCACACCAATGCATCCCAGCCTAGGTGAATAGAACAAGACCCTAAATCAAAAATATATATAAATAAGTGAAATTAAAATTAAAATATTCAACAAGCAGAATGACATGAGCTCTTATGAATTAAGATAAAGAATAAAGTGCCGTATCAGAACAAAATTCAGGAGTGAATGGTTTGTCAAAACTGAATTACAACCTTATCTGCAATGGAAAATACAAGTTTAGATTGTCATAACCCATTTCTGGAGGCAGCCTATGGTGTAAAAACATCAAAATTTTCACTAATTCTTATGCATTTTACCACCCATGAACCAACTACATGTTTGTCTATTCAAATTCCTATTGTTCTTGGACTATAGTCTATCTTCCATAAGCACTTTATTATGTTTGGTCCAGAGTTCTTGTGTGCAAACTTGACATTTTTAGAGAGTTGTGATTTGATTGCAAACTGGTATGTATAAATAACCTTAAACTTCAGTATTATTTCTTTTTTCCTAGTAACACATGATATCGGTGTACTCTAGATGCATTTGGCTGGTTCTGTTGTTTAGCTTATGAAACATATTTGATTTCAATTAATGGTATATTTAACTAAGACATGTGTCTTACATACACTAGTGAAGAGATCTATTTATTAAATACTAGCCAAGGGCCTATTGTGAGTTTGGAAGAATAATGGTAAATGGGACAGATAATACAAATAGATAACACTTATAGCAGCATGGCTTTATGTCCCTTACATATGATAAATTCCCTTAATTGTGGCAATTCTATGAAGTTTTTATACATCCTATGGGGTTGTTAATGACAGCCCTATGTTACTAATGAGCAAACTAAAGCACAGATAAGTTAAGTGATGCCCAAGGTGATCATCAAACTAGATATTTGAACCTAAGTAGTGGAGCTCCAGTCTATAATCTTAACCACTGTGCATGGTTGCCCCTCTGGCTTTAAACGGAATATTTTCTGATACCTGGGAGATTTGACTGATGCCTTGAAACTGAAAATTATAGGAAATAAGATCCTGTACATTAAAAATGGAGATTTCAGTTACATACAAGTTGGCCTTACTTAAGTAGTAGACACAGTTCACCCATGTTCATGATTTATAAGACAAGATGAGAAACCCGAATAGGTGCCTCACCGAGGCATGAGTAGTCAGCTTAGTTGGGATACTGTGATATTTCCTTTTCTTGCCCCAGCTACCACTTCAGTGCAAATAAGAGGAACTCCAGAAGTGCATCAGGCTACCCACTCCACCGTTGGATGGTTTCTAAACAGCAGAAACTCATTAGGCCACCTATATGTCTACTAGGTCAGAGCATATTGAGATAATTCACAAGAGAGCTTAATAAGCATCTTCATAATTGGGGGGATATTTGTGAACAAAGCATGTGGTGTCACTTATCATCCAGATCCATGGGATGGGGTAATCCATGAAGTGCAAGAAGCCTGCACGCTCACATGTGATATGTGAAAAATATGTAGGAGTTTCCCATTGGCCGGGTGAAATTGCTGCACATACAGCCATGCTCAAAACCATCTTCATAGCGCATCTTACGCTATCGGGCTACCTGTTGGGGGAACTCTGTCAAATGTATTGCCGGGGGGTGGGAAATTATATGGAAGCATAAAATATACAGATATTCACAGAAGTCTTAGAATCCACAAAAACAACCTGCAAAAGAGCATTTGGGGCCTGAAACACAGAGTGATGAGACGATTTTGTTTAGCATATAATGCATGGCTCTTGACTTTTCTCTGGGGAGTTATTCGACTCACATTATACAAGTTTCAGAAACACTACCAAAGATTTACACTGAGTAAATACCCAAGGGCCTAGATAAACCAACAGCCAAGTTGAGTTATTACTTAAGTATTATTTAACAAAATTATACTTGCATAACCCAGGAATACTTTGAAGTGGTGGTTTGAGATAGAGGACAGCTATTGTGCTACTTGCTTAAATTTTTTCTTAAAGAAAAATGAAGTCATATAAGGAAAAACCATCTCTTTAACAAGATAACCATCACCACAACCTGGGGATATGATGAATCTTCTTTCTGGGTGGAATTATTCACTTGGAGAGGACAATTCTTTTTCTGCTGTATAAGAAAATGAGACTGTTAGAGATACAGGTATGTGTTTACCACATTTGTAAATTCCACAGGAATAAATTAGACTATTGTATTTTATTCAGAGATTAAAAAAAAGAAGGTACATTTTTCCATAGGGTACATATATTTTATCCCAAATTATACTTTCTTATGCTTTAAAATATGTATTGAATCATTACCTAAATACTAGAACTTTTAGTTTTGAAATATATAATTACCTCATTTGAGGATTACAGTATTAACAGTTGCCTTTATTTAAGTTATCACATAATGGAGAATGCTGAACAGAACAATGGTTTTCTGTTGGAAGACTCTACGGCTGATCTGCTGCTACTTTTTTTTTTTTTTGCATTTTTTTTTTATAAAAAGAATGAAAGAGAGAAAGAAAGAGGAAGAGATTTTAGAAAAAGAGAAAAGGAGAGAGAAAGAAACAGCAAAAGAAAGAAAAAAAAGAATGAAAGAGAGAAAGAAAGAGGAAGAGAAAGAGGGAGAGAGAATGGGATTCTTGTTTTATTGCCCAGGCTAGAATACAGTCTAAAAATGGGTATTAAAAACCTCTTTTATGCCAATAATTGTGCTTAACAATGGAGACAGGAAGGAATAGGGG
>PVKP010006279.1:0-84179 GCA_004027715.1 Plecturocebus donacophilus
CTGTAATTACCATGGTATTTGTTTCTGTAATTACTATAGGCAAAAAATATATATACTAACCATGTGCAAAATAAAGTTGCTGTTTAAGCATTGCTGTTCAAGTATTGCTTATTCAGCCCTCCAGACCCTGCTTTCTGTCTACCTTTTCTTCCGCGCACTCCCCTATTCAGGATGGGACCCTCTTGCTGGCCAAGAGTCCCTGGCAGACGTGCCGGCCTCTCAGGAACCCAGACATCATCACACAGGGAATCTGTGGCTTAGGCCCACAGCATACATCTTCCATCCTGGGCTGATAGCACTGAATGATTGCTGACTCACATTTCACTGGAGTGGAGCCCCCAGGAGACAAGCAAAGTGGTGGGGCAGCAAGCCAGCTGATCTGGAGCTCAAAGGGTTTAGTGTAAGAACATCTGTAGCAGAGCATGGCCAGGGAAGGCCATCCCTCTAGGCTCGAGTTGCTCTCAGAAGAGACTTTAGCCCTACAGGAGATTAGGGGCCAATATTCACCATTCTTAAAGAAAAGAAATTCCAACCCAGAATTTCATATCTGGCAAAACTAAGCATCCTAAGTGAAGGAGAAATAAGATTATTTTCAGATAAAGAAATGTTGAGGGAATTTGTTACTACCAGACATGCTTTACAAGAGCTTCTCAAGGTAGCACTAAATATGGAAAGGAACAACTGTTACCAGCCACTACAAAAATGCACTGAAGTACACAGATCAGTGACACTATAAAGCAACCACATAAACAAGTCTACAAAATAACTAGCTAACATCACAATGAAAAGATCAAATTCACACATCAATACTAACCTCAAATGGAAATGCGTTAGATGTCCCAATTAAAAGATATAGATTGGCAACCTGGATAAAGAACCAAGACCCATTGGTATGCTGTCTTCAGGAGACCCATCTCACATGCAAAGACACAGATAGGCTAAAAAACAAAGGGATGTAGAAAAATCTACCAAGCAAATGGAAAACAGAAAAAAGCAGGGATTACAATCCTAGTATCTGACAAAACAGACTTTAAACCAACAAAGATTAAAAGTAAAGAGAGACAAAGGAGAGTGTTACATAATGGTAAAGAGTTCAATTCAACAAGAAGATCGAACTATCCTAAATATATATGCAACGAATGCAGGAGCACTCAGATTAATAAAGCAAGTTCTTAGAGACTTTGGAAGAGACTTAGAGTCCCAAAAAATAATAGTGAGAGACTTTAACACCCCACTGACAATATTAGACAAATCACCGAGACAGAAAATTAACAAAGTATTCAGGACCTGAACTGAACACTGAATCAAATGGCCCTGATGTCTACAGAATTCTCCACAAAAAACAGAAGAATATATATTCTTCTCATTGAAGAATGAGATGACCCTTTGTAGGTCAGATCACCTACAAAGGGAGCCTCATCAGGCTAACAACTGAGTCTACCCAGTCTGGTCCCACCTATCTTGGCCTCCCTCTCTGAGGATGAGCAGGGAGCTCAGACCACTGTGTACTCCACAGATTAGGCCACTGCCTATAGCAACCAAGACTTTCTCCCAGTAAACAAGGATAAAATACCCATTTGTATTGGCCACAGCCAGCTCTTACTAGCCTCTAGGTTGAACCACACAGTCCAATACAAAACCAGCTCACAGAAGTACACAGGGCTACAGAAGCAAAGCCAAAAGACTCTACCAACATTCTCTACAGTCACATACTCTCTGAGTGGGGGAAGAAAACAATAAAGGAGAAAAACAATAATGAGGTGAGGATTCTATCCACACAAAAATAATTACAAAACTTAGAAGTGCCAGCATCTCCAGATAGGAAGGAACCAGCATAAGAATTCTGGTACCATGAAAAATCTGAATACTGTGCCACTATTTATTAATTTGAGATCTTTCTAGCTCTCCAGCAAGGGTCACTAACCAAAATGGAAACTCAGAAATGACAGATAAATAATTCAAATAATGGATTGCAAGGAAGCCCAGTAAATTTCAAGACAAGGTTGAAAATCAACACAAAGAAACTTCTAAGCAATCCAGGAAATGAAGGAAGAGACAAACATCTTTTAAAAAATCAATCAAAGCTTCTAGACTTGAAAAATGCATGTGATGAATTTCTCAACACAATTGGAAAACTTATCAATAGACTAGGCCAAGTAGAAGAAAGAATTTCAGAGCTTGAGGGTCAATCCTTCAAACTAACCCAGTCAGAAAAAAAAATAATAAAAATAATTTTAAAAAATAAACAAGTCTTTAAGAAATGTAGGATTACATAAAGTGACAAAACCTACAAATTATTGACATTTCTGAGAAGGAGAAAAGGTAAACAACCTGGAAAACACATTTGAAGGAATAATCCAAGAAAATTTCCCTAATCTTGCTAGAAGGGTAGACATTCAGGTACAAGAAATCCATGTAATATCAGCAATATACTAAACAAAAAAACATAACTAAGGCACAAAGTGACAAGAGTGCCCAAAGTCGATACTTAGGAAAAAATCCTAAAGGCAGCTAGAGAAAAAGTTCAGATCACCTACAAAGGGATCCTCATCAGGCTGACAACAGACTTCTTAGCAGAAGAAACCTTACAACCCAGAAGAGACTGGGGGCCTATTCAGCATTCTTAAAGAAAAGAAATTCCAACCAAGAATTTTATATCCCACCAAACTAAGCTTCATAAGTGAAACAAAAATAAAATCTTTCCCAGACTCCCAGTCACAAAGGTAAGTTTTTACCACTAGACCACCCTAACAAGAGATCCTCAAGGAGGTTTTAAACATCGAAACTAAAGAACTATATCTGCTACCACAAAAACACACTTAAGTACATAGTCCACAGACCCTATAAAGTAACTACACAGCAGATACTGGAAAGCAACCAGCTAACAACTTTACAATGGGATGAAAACTTCACATAACAATATTTATCTTGAATGTAAATGGTCTAACTGCCCCATCTGAAAGGCATAGAGTGACAAGTTGGGCAAGTTGGACATAAAAAAAAAAAAGGTAGCTGTCAAGATGGACGAATAGGAACAGCTCCAGTCTGCAGCTCCCAGTCAGATTGACACCAACGGTGGTTGATTCCTGCATTTCCAACTGAGGTACCCAGCTCATCTCACTGGGAGTGGTTGGACAGTGGGAGCAGCCCATGGAGGGTGAGCCGAAGCAGGGTGGGTTGTTGCCTCACCCAGGAAGCACAAGGGGCTGGGGGATTTCCCTTTCCTAGCCAAGGAAAGCTGCGAGAGACTGTATCGGGAGAAACAGTGCATTCCGGCCCAGATACTTAACTTTTCCCATGGTCTTTGTAACCGGCAAACAAGGAGATTCCCTCCAGTGCCTGGCTCATAGGGTCCCACCCCTTGGAACCCAGCAAGCTTAAATCCACTGGCTTTAAATTCTCACTGGTGCCACAGCAGTCTGAGGTCCACCAGGGATATGAGCTTGGTGGGGGCAGGGGTATCTGCCATTGCTGAGGCTTGAGTAGGTGGTTCTACCCTCACAGTGTAAACAAAGCCACCAGGAAGTTCAAACTGGGTGGAGCCCACCACAGCTTCCTGGGTCAGGGCACCTGGGGAAAGGGATGGCTTAGGGTGAAGCTTCAGCAGACTTAAACATTCCTGCCTCACAGCTCTGAAGAGGGTAGTGCTTCTCCCAGCACAGTGTTTGAACTCTGATAAGGGACAGACTGCTCCTCAAGAGGGTTCCTGATGCCCCATGTATCCAAACTGTGAGACACTTCCCAGTAGGGGCCAACAGACTCCTCACACAGAACAGCTCTGGCTGGTATCTGGCAGGTGTCCCTCTGGGACAAAACTTCCAGAGGTAGGAACAGGCAGCAATCTTTGTCTTTCTGTAGCCTTTGCTACATAACAGGGTCTGGAGTGGACCTCCAGCAAACTCCAGCAGATCTGCAGCAGAGGGGCCTATTTGAAGGAAAACTAACAAGCAGAAAGAGTAGTATCAACATCACCAACATCAAAGACCAAAGGTAGATAAATCTATCTTCATAGATAAAAAGGTCAGATGGTGAGAAACCAGCACAAAAAGGCTGAGAACCCCAAAACCAGAACACTCTTCTGAATACAGAGAACATCACAAAGATATTCCTCAAGAAGAGCAACTGCAAGATACATAATCATCAGATTCATCAAGGCTGAAATGAAGGAAAAAATGTTAAGGGCAGTCTGAGAGAAAGGTCAGGTTACCCACAAAGGGAAGCCCATCAGACTAGCAGCAGATCTCTTGGCAGAAACCCTATAAGGCAGAAGTGAGTGGGGGCCAATAATCAACATCTTTAAAGAAAAGAATTTTCAATTCAGAATTTCATATCCAGCCAAACTAAGCTTCACATGTGAAGGAGAAATAAAATCCTTTACAGACGAGCACATGCTGAGAGATTTTGTCACCACCAGGCTGGCCTTACAAAAGCTCCTGAAGGAAACACTAAACATGGAAAGGAGCAACCAGTACCAGTCACTACAAAAACATACCAAATTGTAAAGACGATTGACACTATGAAGAAATTGCATCAACTAACAGGCAAAATAACCAGCTGGCATCATAATGACAGGATTAAATTCACATATAACAATATTAACCTTAAATGTAAACAGGCAAAGTGCCCCAATTAAAAGACACCGACTGGCAAACTGGATTGTCAAGACTCATCACTGCGCTATATTCAGGAAACCCATCTCATGTGCAAAGACACATATAGGCTCAAAATAAAGGGATGGAGGACGATTTACCAAGCAAATGGAAAGGAAAAAAAATGCAGGGGTTGCAATCCCAGTCTCTGACAAAACAGACTTTAAACCAACAAAGATCAAAAAAGACAAAGAAGGGCATTACATAATGGCAAAGTGATCAATGCAACAAGAAGAGCTAACTATCCTAAATATATATGCACCCAACATAGGAGCACCCATTCATAAAACAAGTTCATAAAGATCTACAAAGAGACTCAGACTCTGAGACAACAACAGTGGGAGACTTTAACACCCCACTGTCAACATTAGACAGATTATTAACAAGGAGAATTTTGTCCTTGTTAATAATCAGAAAACTAAGACAGAAAATTAGCAAGGATATCAGGATTTGAATTCAGCTTTGAACCAAGCAGACCTAATAGACATCTACAGAACTCTCCACCCCAATTCAACACAATATATATTCTTCTCAGCACCTCATCGTACTTATTCTAAAATTGACCACATAATTGGAAGAAAAACACTCCTCAGCAAATGCAAAAGAACAGAAATCATAACAAAGAGTCTCTGAAACCACGGTGCAATCAAATTAGAACTCAGGATTATGAAACTCACTCAAAACTGCACAACTACATGGAAACTGAACAACCTGTTCCTCAATGACTACCAGGTAAATAATGAAATGAAGGCAGAAATAAAGATGTTCTTTGAAACCAATGAGAACAAAGGCTCAATGTACCAGAATCTCTGGGACACATTTAAAGCAGTGTGTAGAGGGAAATTCATAGCACTAAATGCCCACAAGAGAAAGCAGAAAAAAGTTAAACTGACACTCTATTGCCACAATTAAAAGAACTAGAGAAGCAAGAGCAATCAAATTCAAACGGTATCAGAAGACAAGAAATAACTAAGATCCAAGAAGAACTGAAGGAGATAGAGACACAAAAAAACCCTTCAAAAAAATCAATGAATCCAGGAGGTGGTTTTTTGAAAAGATCAACAAAATAGATATACTGCTATCCAGATTAATAAAGAAGAAAGAAAGATGAATGAAATAGATGCAATAAAAAATGATAAAGAGGATATCACCACCGATCCCACAGAAATACAAACAGCAGAGAATACTATAAATAACTTTATGCAAATAAATTAGAAAATCCAGAAGAAACGGATAAATTCCTAAACACACACACCCTCCTAAGACTAAACAAGGAAGAAGTCAAATCCCTGAATAGACCAGTGACAAGTTCTGAAATTGAGGCACCAACCAGAAAAAGTCGAGAACCAAATGGATTCACAGCCAAATTCTACGAGGGGTACAAAGAGGAGGTGGTACCCTTCCTTCTGAAACTATTCCAAACAATAGAAAAAGAGGAAACCCTCCCTAATTCATTTTATGAGGCCAGCATCATGCTGATACCAAAACCTGGCAAAGACACAACAAATAAAGAAAATTTTAGGTCAATATCCCTGATGAATATCGATGCAAAAATCCTCAGTAAAATACTGGCAAACCGAATCCAGCAGCTCTTCAAAAAGCTTGTCCACCAAGATCAAGTCAGCTTTATCCCAGGGATGCAAGGCTGGTTCAACATACACAAATCAATAAACTCAATCCATCACATAAACAGGACAAATGACCAAAACCACATGATTATCTCAATAGATGCAGAAAAGGACTTCAACAAAATTTAACAGCCCTTCATGCTAAAAACTCTCAATAAACTAGGTATTGATGGAATGTATCTCAAAATAATAAGAGGTACTTATGATAAACCTACAGCTGACATCATACTGAATGAGCAAAAACTAGAAGCATTCCCTTTGAAAAGCGGCACAAGACAAGGATGCCCTCTCTCACCTCTCCTATTCAACACAGTATTGGAAGTTCTGGCCAGGGCAATCAGGCAGGAGAAAGAAATAAAAGGTATTCAAATAGAAAAAGAGGAAGTCAAATTGTTTCTCTTTGCAAATGACATGATCGTATATTTTGAAGACCCCAGTGTCTCAGCCCAAATCTCCTTAAACTGATAAGCAACTTTAGCAAAGTCTCAGGATACAAAATCAATTTGCAAAAATCACAAACATTTTTATACACCAATAACAGACAAACAGAGAGCCAAATCATGAATGAACTCTCATTCACAATTGCTACAAAGAGAATAAAAGATCTAGGAATACAACTTACAAGGGATATGAAGGACCTCTTCAAGGAGAACTACAAACCACTGCTCAAGGAAATAAGAGAGGACACAAACAAATCATTTTCATGAAATGGCCATATCATGAAAATGGCCATACTACCCAAAGCAATTTATAGATTCAAGGCTTTCCCCATCAAACTACCATTGACTTTCTTCACAGAATTTGAAAAAAAAAAATACTTTAAATTTCATTTGGAATAAAAAAAGAGCCCGCATAGCCAAGAAAATCCTAAGCAAAAAGAATAAAGCTGGAGGCATCATGCTACCTGACTTCAAGCTATATTACAAGGCTACAGTAACAAAAACAGAATGGTACTGGTACCAAAATGGAGATATAGACCAATGGAACAGAACAGAGGCCTCAGAAATAACACCACACATCTACAACCATCTGATCTTTGACAAACCTGACAAAAAGAAGCAATGGGGAAAGGATTCCATATTTAATAAACAGTGTTGGGAAAACTGGCTTGGCATATACAGAAAGCTGAAACTGGGTCCCTTCCTTACACCTTATACAAAAATGAACTCAAGACAGATTTAAGACTTAAACATAAGACCTAAATCCATAAAAACCCTAGAAGAAAACCTAAATAATACCATACAGGACACAGGCATGGACAAAGACTTCATGACAAAAACAACAAAAGCAATGGCAACAAAAGCCACAATAGACAATGAGATTTAATTAAACTAAAGACTTCTGCACAGCCAAAGAAAATATCACTAGAGTGAACAAGCAACCTACAGAATGGGAGAAAATTTTTTCAATCTATCCATCTGACAAAGGCCTAATATTCAGAATCTACAAAGAACTTAAACAAATTTACAAGAAAAAAACAAACAACCCTATCAAAAAGCAGGCAAAGGATATGAACGGACACTTCTCTTTTTTTTTTTGAGACAGAGTCTTGCTCCGTTGCCAGGCACCAGGCCGGAGTGCAGTGGCACCGCCTTGGCTCACTGCAACCTCCGTCTCTCAGGTTCAAGCAATTCTCCTGCCTCAGCCTCCCAAGTAGCTGGGACTACTGGCGTGCTCCACCACGCCCAGCTAATTTTTGTATTTTCAGTACAGACAGGTTTTTACCATGTTGGCCAGGATGGTCTCGATCTCTTGACCTCGTGATCCACCTGCCTCAGCCTCCCAAAGTGCTGGGATTACAGTTGTGAGCCAACGCACCTCGCCTGAACAGACACTTCTCAAAAGAAGACATTTATGCAGCCAATAGACATGACAAAATGTTCATCATCATTGGTCATTAGAGAAATGCAAATCAAAACCACAAAGAGATACCGTCTTACCCCAGTTAGAATGGTGTTCACTAAAAAGTCAGGAAACAATAGATGCTGGAGAGGATGTGGAAAAATAGGAATGCTTTTACACTGTTGGTGGGAGTGTAAATTAGTTCTACCATTGTAGAAGACAATGTGGTGATTCCTCAAGGATCTAGAACTAGAAATACCATTTGACCCAGCAATTCCATTAATGGGTATATATACTCAAAGGATTATAAATTACTCTACTATAAAGACACATGCACACATATGTTTATTGTAGCACTGTTCACAATAGCAAAGACTTGGAACCAACCCACATGCCCATCAATGATAAACTGGAGAAAGAAAATGTGGCACATATACGCCATGGAATACTATGCAGCCATAAAAAAGGATGAGTCCAAGTCCTTTGCAGGGGCATGGGTGAAACTAGAAACCATCATTCTCAGCAAATAACCCAAGAACATAAAACCAAACATCGCATGTTCTCACTCACAGGTTGGAGTTGAACAATGAAACCTCATGGACACAGGGAAGGGAATATCACACACCAGGGCCTGTCAGGTTTCAGATGGGGGAAGGGCTAGCATTAGGAGAAATAACTAATATAGATGATGAGTTGATGGGTGTGGCAAACCACCATGGCACATGTATACCTGTGTAACAAACCTGCATATTCTGCACATGTACCCCAGAACTTAAAATATATAAATATATACAAGACCCATCCAACTGCTATCTTCAAAAGATCCACCTTACACTTAATGATATCCATGGGCTTAGAGCAAAGGGTTGGAGAAAGATCTATCACACAAACAGAAAAGAAAAAAAAAGAACATGGTTTCCTATTCTTCTAACAGACAGACCAGACAGACTTGAAATCAACAACAGTAAAAAAAAAAAAAGACAGAGAAAGGGCATTACATAATTTTAAAAGGTTCAATTTAACAAAAAGGTTTAATTATCCTAAATACATATGCACTCAATATTGAAGTACTCAGATTCATAAAACAAGTACTTCTAGACCTTTGAAAAACAACTTAGAAATTCACACAATAATAGTGAGGGACTTCAACATCCCACTCAAAGTGTTAGGTCATTAAGGCACAAAATTAACAAATAAATTCTGGACTTAAATTCAACACCTGACCAACTAGACCTAATAGACATCTACAGACAATTTCGCCCATCAGCCATAGAATATACATTCTTATCTGTACATGGAACATAGTCTAAGATTAACCACATGCTTGGTCTTAAAGCAAGTCTCAACAGATTTTAAAAACTGAAATCATACCAACTTACCTTGGACGACAGTAGAATAAAAATAGAAATCAATACCAAGAAGATCTCTGAAAAACCACACAATTAGATGGAAATTAAACAAACTGCTCTTGTATGACTTTTGGGTAAACAACAAAATTAAGGCAAAAGGAAAAAAATTCTTTTAAATAAGTAAAAACAAAGACACAACATATCAAAATGTCTGTGATGTAGCAAAAGTTGTGTTAAGAGGAAAGCTTTTCACATTAAACAGTTACATCAAGAAGCTGGAAAGATCCCAAATTGACAATCTAATATAAGATCTAGAGGAAACAGAAAAACTGGAACAAACTAATCTCAAAGCTAGCAGAAAATTTTTTAAAAAGCTAAAGTTAGAACAGAGCTGAAGGAAACTGATATCCAAAAATTCATCCAAATAATTAACAAAACTAAGAATTTGTTTTTTGACAGGATAAACAAGATCAATAGAATGGTAGCTAGATTAACAAACAAAAAGAGAAAGAAGATCCAAATAAGCACAATCAGATACAACCAAGGTGGCATTACAACCAATCCCACAGAAATACAAAAGATCCCAGAGACCATTATTAACACTTCTGTGCACATAAACTATAAAATCTAGAGGAAATGGAAACACACGACCTGCCAAGATTGAATCAGGAAGAAATTGAAACCCCAAACAGATCAATACAGAGTTCCAAAATTGAATCTATCATTAAAAAAAACTACCAACCAAAAAAAAAAAACCCTGGGCCAGAGGGATTCATATCTGATTCTACCACACGTACAGAGAAAAGCTGGTACTAATTATACTAAAACTATTCCAAAAAATCAAGGAGAAGGGACTCCTCCTAACTTGTTCTACAAAACTAGCATCACCCTGAAAGCAAAACCTAGCGAAGAAGCAATAAAAAAAGAAAACTACAGGCTAGTATCCCTGATGGACATAGATGCAACCTATGTTGAGGAACCTAGTAGTTCTCAACACAATACTAGCAAATCAAATTGGACAGCACATCACAAAGGTAATTCACCATAATCAAGTAGGCTTTATTCCTGAGATGCAAGGTTGGTTCAACATACTCAAATCAGTAACTTTGATTCACCACATAAACAAAATTAAAAACAAAATCCATATGATCTTCTCAATAGATGCAGAGAAAGATTTTGATAAAATTCCACATCCCTTCATGGCTAAAAACTTTCAACAAACTAAGCATTGAATAACATGCCTTAAAATAATAAGATCCATCTATGACAAACTCACATCTAACATCATATTGAATGGGCAAAAGCTGGAAACTCTCTCCTTGAGAACAATAACAAGACAAGGATGCCCACTCCCACTCCACTGCTCCTATTTAGCACAGCACTGGAAGTCCTGGTCAGAGTAATCAAGCAAGAGAAAGAATGAAAGGCATGAAAATAGGAAAAGAGGAAGTCAAATTATCTCTCTTCTCTGATGATATGATTCCATACCTAGAAAACCCTAAAGAGTACCAAAAGGCTCCTACACCTGACAAACAACTTCAGTAAAGTTGCAGGATACAAAAGCAATGGACACAAATCAGTAGCATTTCTATACACCAGTAACATTCAAATTGAGAGCCAAGTCAATGACACAATCCCATTTACAATAGCCATGCACACAAAAATTACCTAGGAATACATCCAACAAAGGAAGTGAAAGATCTCTGCAAGGAAGAATACAGAACACTGCTAAAAGAAATCAGAGATGATACAAACAAATGGAAAAACATTCTATGCTCATGAATTAGAATAATTAATATCATTAGCTTGGCCATATTGTTCAAAGCAATCTATAGATTCAACAATATTCCTATCAAACTACCAACATAATTTTTCAGAAAATTTTTTTAAAAAGCTAAAATCAGCAGAACAGAAGGAAATTGATACCCAAAAATTCGCCCAAAGAATTAACAAAACTAAAAGTCTGTTTTTTGAAAGGATAAACAAGATCCATAGAATGCTAGCTAGATTAACAAACAAAAAAAAAGAGAAGATCCAAATAAGCACAAATAAGAATTACGAGAAACTAAACTAAAATTTATATGGCACCAAAAAAGAGCCCAAATAGCCAAAGCAATCCTAAGCAAAACACAACGCCAAAGGCATCATGTTAATTGACTTTAAACTATACTACAAGTCTACAGTAACCAAAACACCATGGTACTAGTTCAAAAATAGACACTAGACCAATGGAACACAATATAGAACCCAGAAATAAGGCTGCACACCCATAACCATTTAAGCCATCTAAAGTTGGCAAAAATAATCAATCTAAATAACCATCTAAAGTCAGCAAAAATAAGCAATGGGGAAACGATTCTCTATTTGATAAATCGTACCGGGATAACTGGCTAGCCATATGCAGAAGAAAGAAACTGGACCCCTACCTTTTACCATGTACGGTAATTAACTCAAGATGGATTAAAGATTTAAATCTATGACCTCAAACCATAAAAATTCTAGCAGAAACCCTAGGAAATAATATTCCATCCAGAATCTGTAAGGAATTTAAATTACTCAATAAGCCAAAGCCAAATAATCCCAATAAAAAGTGGAAGGCATCTGCCAAGTTCATCAGAGTAGCTGCCTCTGTGGGAAGCAAGGAATGGGTATGGAGATCATGATTGAAGGAGGAACATGAAATAAAAATAAAACATAATGAAATAAATGAGAGCCTATGTATACACCCCATGGCAACAGGAAGCCATGAGGGAGAAGTGTGTGTGTGTATGAATTCAGCTCCTGGCACCTGAGGAGTAGCAGACCCATAGAAAGGGAGAAAGTGGAGTGCAGAACCCCATGTTGGCCCAAGACAAACCTCCATGCTTCATAGCACAAGAGTGTCAGGAATTCCACAGCCACCTCAACCATAAAATGAAACCCAAGATCCTTGGCATACATTCAGAGTTTTCACCATCTGGCCCCTGTTCTTAACAATATAGGAAAGATCCAACTTGTGTCAACCATCCTGCCACCTCCCCCGCCTTCTGATGAATTCTATCTCTACCACTCTATAAACAGTAGCAGCAGCACAGTGTTGGAAGCGGCATCTCTCATCTCCTGACTTTCCCTGCTATGGGCTGTTACCACCTTTAGGCCCTCCTGCTCTACCATCTTCCCTCAGTCTTGCACTTTTATCCTTATCAAAATAAAACTGAATGTTCCGATATGCATGGTCAGAGCTGGCTCATGCCTTAGATTAAGCAAGTATGACTTGAGGAAATCTGGTCTGTCAGAGCAGCTTCCTGCATACAATGATCTCCCAACTATTCTGCTTCCACAATTTATCTTCTCTCCATTAGATTCAGACAAGTCCCAGGTTACCCAAACCCTCATTGTAGAATTTAAAGAAAGTGCCTTGCAGACACCAACACATTTATACCGGTATCAGATTATAACATTAGCAATTTCATTACCAGGGCCAGGTTTCCAATACATTCTAATTAAGGAAATGACAGAAAGGAAGGGGAGGTTTAGAGGAGGCGCCTCTGGGCCAGGCATAGGCAGCAGGAGAGGGCACAGAGCATGAGAAAAATTGCTGAACGGGCAAAGGAAAGAGAAGAGGCACAGGTTGGACCATGGACACATTAACTGTTTCTCACATTCATTCTCACAGTTCTTCAGTTCTTATTACCGGGTCTTACCCAGGCAGCCTTTGAGGGTATAATTGTTTTTTTTCCTCTTTGGTCTACTTCCTCAAGACATCTTTTTACCCCTACACACGAGTTTTCATCATGAAGCTCACTCTTCTCCCCACCTCCACTCTCTCTGATAAACTCTCAATAAAGTTAAACTGATTGGGCTATCGGTCAGTTGCATTACATTTAAATAAGCACAGAGAACATCAACAACATCAGGAAGCACAGCACAGATGTCTGCAGCTACACTTTGATAAACCTAGCAGCTGTGGCCATTCGAACTCTCTCATGGGGATTAGGAAACTAAAATCTATTTTTTGAAAATCTACAAAACAATCTTTAGGCAATAACGTTGGGTCTGCCTCTCCATAGAGAATATCAATCAGTGGAGTAAGACAGCATCAGTGAGTTTGATACCTAATCTAATTATTTTCTGCTGTGCATTTGTTATAGGCAATGGAACAACTGGTACTAATTTTTAAACGGTTCAGAAATTCTTTGTTTTTTCACCTAATTTGACAATGCATTTCCCATTAAGTATTGAGAATGAAGACAAAAAGAAGGGTTGGCGGGTTTCCTGTCTGTTTGTTGAAAATGAGACAAATGGAATACACTATTAAAAGGATTGAATTGCTTATACAAATCTAAAACCCACTCCTTCCTTGACATGGACTACAAGGTTTACATATCAGTTTGGTCAATTAAAGCAGTACATTCCATTAGTATGTTTGTGCTTTGCCAATGAAGAATTACAATTTTAAAAATAAAAAGGCAATATATGTAATTCATATCACAAATAGTCTTTATAGCCAGTACCAGCCAACCTATTATTGCTTTATTCTGCTGGAGGTCACCTATAAGGAGTGAAGAAACACAAAGATAGTGAGGACTTATCTAGGCACTGTCCAATTCAGTCCAAGTTCAATTCGACTCACTAAAGACCCTTTACATGTACACAGAATTTACGAAACAGAGTTGTGACTATGCAGTAATGTCACTAAATTAAAGACATTGTAAACTCATGATAATAATGGCCATAGGTATCAAATCCTTTTTTTTTTTTTTTGAGTATCCACTATATATCAGGTTTTATTCTAGGCAGTTGTATTTACATTACATACTTTAAAGCTAACTTTTAAAATAAGATACATGAGACTCAAAGAGTAAAGAACTAGCCCCACAATTTCATAGCAATTGAGGAACAAAATAGAGATGGGAATGTGGTTCTGTAAAACCCTGAGATTAAGTTCTTTCCTCTGCTCCACACTTTCTCTCTTTCAGAAGTGTCTTAGAGAGCCGCCAGTATATATTTCTGACATCTTTGTGTAGGGGAACTTTGGCTTTTGAAAGTAATACTGGTTAGGAACCAGCCCAGAGTCATTTGGAACCATCTCTGCTGAGTAAGGTGTATGATTAACCCTAATTTGCATAAAAGATAAAGTATAACTGTTTAGAATGAGGATGCTTTTCTGGTGTATCTTATATAGCTTTTCTTTTCACTTGTAATAGGGATACTACCTAGAAAAAATATTAATGAGCTTTTCTCATTTGCTTTCCTGAATACAAGACATTCCCCCTAATCCACTAGAACGATTTGTATGAGTTTAGTGGTGGCAGATGCCAAAAAGCATTTTCTACCTATCTACAGGAACATGGGGAACACTGTTTCCTTATCTGTACAATGGCAGAAGAATTTTAAAGTATCTCTAAGGTTTCTATCAGGTCTCATAGTCTATGAATTGGTAGGTGGGTTATAAAACTTACATTGTGTGATGTTCAGAGCAATATAATTTCAAAAAGCATGTAGAGAAAGTGAAAAAGTTAATATGCAGCTTTTGATATTCAAAATAGATTTCTGCAGAAAGGTGTTAGTCCTACAACCAGACTATTTTCTCAAAACAGGATTTTTCAAATTCCTTCATTTCCCCTTGAACATGTTAAAAACTAAGAGTAGACATATGAAGAGCACAAATATTTATCTCATATCACAGAGATGGCACTCACTATACATACTCCTTCCACATCTAGACCAAGAAGTGTATCACTCTATGATAAGAGTAAGAATATGGTAGAAAAAGAATAAAGGTCAGGAGACGCAATCTGATCTGTCTGATACCAGGAGATAGAGAGAAAAAGGGAAGAAGAAACAGCAGCCTCCAGAATTTTTGTTTTTTCTCTCTTTCTGGGGCAAAGCATTAGGACAGAATGGTTATGAAAACACCCAGCTAAACTGAGGGGCATACACACAAAGCAGGGAGAAGTATATCAGAAAGACTGGAGCTTGCTTTTCTTCCCATGTGGGCTGGTTTTGAGTTGGGCGTCTTGAAGGCTTAACCTGTGTGGAGTGGACTCCTCTGGCCGGGGAGCCAGATCAAACTAGTTTGGAGCCCTGACTGGTAAGGATGCAGGGGCCAGGGTCTACAGGTCCGAGAGCCAAGGGAAGTGGAGAGAGCCAAGGAGGATGGAGACCAGGAGTCGGCAAACTATGGCCCACGGGTCATATCCAACCAAGTGGCCTATTTTTTATAAAGAAACAGTCATTTGTTTACATACTGTCTTTAGCTACATTTCAGCTGCAGAGTTGGGCAGTTGCTACAAAGACCATAAAAAGCTTAAAACATTGAGTCTCTGTGGCCCTTTATGGAAAAAGTTTGCCAATCTCTGCCCTAGACCTTATGAAAATTTGCAGAACAAGCTGCAATGAGGCAGACAGGGAATAATGCCTTGGCTATCAGAGGAGCCTGAGGATACAGTAAGTCTAAGGAGACAAACTCCTTTCCTTAGTCAGGAGGTCACATAACATAAGCCAGTGCCCACCCTCCAGAGCAGAGACGTCACCCTGGAGAGAAGCTGGAGAAGGGACTAAAGGCTGAACAAAGAAATTCAAGAGACTGGACATTTTTACTTTCTATTATCTAAAGCGATAGTTACATTATTTGATTGCATTGGCTTGAATATAGTCTCCAGTGGGAGGTTTGATATTTACAAGAAAGTCCAGATCAGTCACAGGTAAAGAAATTATATTGCTCTGAACATCACACAATGTAAGTTTTATAACCCACCTACCAATTCATAGACTATGAGACCTGATAGAAACCTTAGAGATACTTTAAAATTCTTCTGCCATTGTACAGATAAGGAAACAGTGTTCCCCATGTTCCTGTAGATAGGTAGAAAATGAACTCAAACTGGAATCCAGTCCCCCAATCCAATAGCTCCAAATACCCAGTATTCAGCGGGGATATGTAGTGTTGTATTCTCAAGATATAGGTAGGGAAGAGCATGCTAGAACATCAAAGAAATGGAGAGAGTTTGGTAAAGAAACTGCCTATAAAGGTATGGTGAGGGTTTTGGTATACCAGCAGGGAGAAGGCAGTACATCAGGACTAGTGACGGTGGGGAGACTTTACCATCCAGGGGCTGGGGAGAGGAGAGGGAGCCACTCAGAGAGACACCAACAAAATAGAGAAAAGCAGTGAATTCAAAATTCTTCCACTAGGGAAAAACCCATGGAAATACATGTCCTGACTTATTCACTCTTTCTACATTTTAATCTTCCTGCTGGTTTATTTCATTTTTTCATCCATAATACGTGGAAGGCCTATAGAGCAGTCTCCAAAATTCAGCATCCCAAGACACAGAAGAGTGGGAATAGAATGTAGAGGGGAAAAAAGAAAAAAAAAACTAAGCATTGTCATATAAAGTGACACCTGGAAGCATGCCTAGCATAGAGTAGGCACTCAAATCTTCTTAAAATGAATAAATGAATAGATGAATTTTACTGTTTATCAAGTCATCCTTATAAACTTCTATGGGATCCTTGCCAAGTACAACACTCATCCAGCAGACCACCAATCACAGAAGAAAAGTTCTAGAGAGAGCTCTCTTCCCTGCAATAGAATATGGAGCTCCCTGGCTGTAAGTCAAAGATAGGCTTTGGCTGTGTGATTATATTAGTTTTCTATTGATAGATAACAAATCACCGCAATCTTACCAGCTTACAACAACACAAATTATTATCTCACAATTTCTATGCATTAAGAATACAGGCACAGGTTAGCTGTGTCCTCTGCTCAATCTCACTGGACTGAAATCTGGGTGTTGGCAGGGTCTGGGGTCTCATATGGAGCTTGAGGTCTTCTTCCACGCTCATTGGGGTTGCTGGCAGAGTTCATTTCCTTGCAGTTCTAGGACTTAGGTCCCTTATTCCTGCTGGCCAAGGAACAGCTGGGGTTGTCTTCAGCTCCTAGAGGCTGCTCTCAAGTCTCAGCTATGTGTCTCCCTCACAAGTCCTCTCACACTTCCACTCTCTAGGGCCCACTCACAAAATCTCCCTTTTGATTAATGAAAAGTCCATTGCTTAGTCTCCTAGATGTGATACATCATATTCACAGGTTCTGCCTGCACACAAGGGGAAGGATTATACAGGACATGTGCACCAGAGGGTGGAATCTTCACGGCCATTTTGGAATTCTGCCTACATAAGTGATGAGAGTTCTCATGCTCTTCTAAGTTCCCAGATTTTATTTAAAATAAACAGTTTACTTACATCCTGACTCAGAACACTTAAACCCTAGGGTTTTTAGTTTTTCTAAAAAAATCAGGAATATTTCCAGACCATTTTGTCATTTCACAGATGCATGGAGAGGAGGCTGAGCCATTATTGGCTATGCTTACATTCTAGAGTCATTTTTCTGATGAAGGGAGTGTGGTCGATTTGTTATCATTCGTAAGATAGAAAAGAAGAGAAAATGATTGCTTTGAATTGTGGAAATATGATTATTTAAAGCACCAACTACCTTATATATTCTAATCATTTTTTAAAACAATTTAACCACATTTGCTTGGCTTCAAAACTTCGCAAGCATGGTAGCCAAAAGTCTATAATAACTTGTAAACAAAACCATGAAGAGTGAAACCAACTACTGGCCTTTTTTGATATAAAGCAATCAAACCAAGATAGCATTAATAAGCAAGTGATGTTAAAACTTCATACCCCTCAACAAAGATATTTTATGCTTTCTTAAATGATGTCTGTGAGATAGAAGCAGTCATACAAGTGACCAAATAAAACTATTTTTTTAAGATTTGTCATTTTAAAATGAAGTAGGCCGGGTGTGGTGGCTCACGCCTATAATCCCAGAACTTCGGGAAGCCTAGGCGGGTGGATCACGAGGTCAAGAGATCGAGACCATCCTGGTCATCATGGTGAAACCCCGTCTCTACTAAAAATACAAAAATTATCTGGGCATGGTGGCGCACATCTGTAGTCCCAGCTACTTGGGAGGCTGAGGCAGAAGAATTGCTTGAACCCAGGAGGCGGAGATTGCAGTGAGCCAAGATTGTGCCATCGCACTCCAGCCTGGGTAACAAGAGCGAAACTCTGTCTCAAAAAAAAAAAAAAAAGAAGTAAAATTCCTACTAAAAGTAGTAAATACTCTCTTAGAAATTCAACTCCAGAACTTTACTATCTTTGTATCTTAAAAATCAACATAGACCTCATGCAAGGTGAAGTCATACTGATTGCAGACCTTTTTGGACTCTATGGAGGAATTATTTTCCATGGACATTTGGCATATTTTCTTTGGATTTCATAAGAAAAGATTAAGTATTTCCATATGCTTTTAAAGTTTTCTTTCAGAATCTTTGCCGTCCTACCGAGGCCCAAGGAAGAAAGCGGCAGGGGGAAGCAGGGTGGTTTTGGCTGTATCCCCATTAAAGCTGCTGTTTTGGCCTGGACCAGTTGGTTACTGCAATGATTATATTTTGTGAAAAATGTATTAACGAATACAGTTTCCTCAGTGTAGATAAAGTGAGGGGAAGAAATTGCACTGATTATTTTATAAACTCCTCACTCTCCAGCCTTCTCTAATCTCTCACTACCCTGATGCCCTGAAGCATTAAGCATAGGAACTCAGAGGAGAGAAGAAAGAAAAAGAGGGCCGGGAAAGGAGAATTACTGTGGGAAGAACTGCGGAAATCATGCAGAAATGGTTTTTAACTCTTCAGAAATGGAATGAACATAAAGTTTTCAAGTGCAGAGCTAGAGAGTATTCACCTGCTTCTACCTCTTCTCCCATCCTAAATACAATCATTCTTACCTAACTCAAAAGGAGTTATCACTATTACATAATGCTACTATGGGCCACTGGAAATAGCTCATATATTTAAGGAGGTATGTGTCGCAAAAGTAGACAACTTTTAGAAAAGAAATTCGGGGAACTTTCTTCTTACAATATAAGCAATTTGCATTGTAAGTTTGAATTGTTCATTAAAAAATGATTCAAGTGTCCATGTAACACTGAAGGTAGATAGAAATTCCATTACAAGACTTTGGGATTTTAATCTTAGCCCTAGAATGTTTCCACAGCCGTAGGACAGGGAGGGCAGTTTTTTACAATCTCTGACATCCCTTTGCTCTGATCCATACCATCAAGACCAGCCTAGTTTTCAGGTGAGATTCCATTTGTTTACAAGGTATAGAAATCCTCATAGGTGGGTCAGCCAAAGAGCTAGTCTTTCTAGGGCAAACCAGTTCAGGATTACAGTAACTGCTCAAGGAAGTCATTAAGAACCCACCTTCCCACTTATGTCCTTGGAATGTTACTTTCATCCTCACAGTCACAAGACAGCCACCACGTCCACCAGGCACCAGAAGTGGGAACCATGCCTCCAAAAAGTGTTAGCACAGACACTCCACAAGGAAGAAAAAAGAAAGAGAAAGGAGAAGGGCAGCAGTTAGTGCCAGCTTTGTATGGCAAACAACAGTTTTCCTGGAGGCCTTCCCCAAGTTCACTTTCTCTTGCATTCCATTAGGCAGAACCGGATCATGTGGTCACTCCTAGCTACAAAAAAGTCACTTTTAAAAAATTGGCACGTGGCTGCCACCATCAAAATGGGGTTCTGTTAATATAAGGCAGGGGTCAGCAAACTTGTTCTATCAAAGATGAGATAGTAAATATGTTAGGCTTGGCAGAACATACAGCATCTGTTACAACTACTCAATTCTGCCCCTGCAGCCTGAAAGCAGCCATAGGCAATATATGTGGGGCTGTGTTCCAATTCAACTTTATTTATAAAAGCAGCCAGAAGCCTAGATTTAGCTTGTGGATTGGAGTTTGCCCACTCTTAATGTGAGAGAGAAGGAGGATATTAGCTAGACAACTAGCAGGATCTCCCATATCCCAGCCCCCTGTTTTAAATCATCACTCTCTACCCTCCTTCCCCATTCTGCAGTGTAGTACTTAAACACACAAAGAAAATACAAATGAGCACACATGGCATTCCACATTTGGAAGGAGTCCAGCTTCTGGGCTGTCACAAAGCTTGGTTTCTAATCCTTTCCCGACATTGGTATCTGTGAGTCTGTGCAAAGTGAAGCACAGCTACTCTGGTATCTTAGTCATGTCATTTACTCAAGTGCAGGAGGACCCCATAGTGCCAGAGTCTAGAATTTACAAGGAAAAGTGAAGAAGTGGCTGTCACAAGATGATGAATGGTTGCCCTCTGAAGTTTTGAACTGGATCTTGAGAAACAAAACCGGACCAACCAAGGGAACTTGGTAATTTTCTCTGCTGCAGAGCAGCCACCTGGATATCACATTGCAACCACCAACCCTTGGCAGAGGTTGGAACAGCAGCTATAATTATAAAGAGCAGGGAGGAGACTCTAAAAATCTCTTCTGAGTGGCAAAAAATTCTGAAAATCAAGATAATTACAACAGTAGCTCATCCTGATTTGCTTGGCTATTTATAGATGAGAAGAAGCTGATGCACTGAGAGCTTTTTCTTTTTTTTTCTTCTTTTCTATTTGCATTAAATCCTGTGTGGCTCCTCTCTGAAATGTGTGCATATGCTGAGTCCATGTGAGATGCCACCACTGGCACTTGTCATAAGAATTAAATTCCTCTCAAGCTTGTTTACAGCTCAGCACTTGTCATACTGCTCCCTTGAGCTTCATGGCTGGTTGGGTTCTTTTTTTCCCCAGCTCTATGGAAGATTTAATTTCTTTTTTGTTTATGTGTGTACTTAGCCTTGCAGGTGCAGGATAGAAAAAATTTCTGTGCCCAGATGTTTTGAAGCTGCAGTAGCATACATACAGCTCAGATTAAATAGAAAAATTGCGTAAGATAAAGCAGGCATTTTGAGTACAGTATTCTACAGGGTATTTGATAAACCTACCATGTTTTCTTGACAATAAGATTCTTTAATATAACTTTAGAAACAGAGGAATATTTTAAGGCATCACCAGCTCAACCCATTTGTAGATGATTTTACAATGAAATTTACCATTTTTTGAGCACGGCCCATTACATTTACCCCACTTTCAACTGCGAAAATATCTTCCCAGAACAGAATAGTCTGGGAATTGGGTGGAAACAACACCTATCAAGCTGTCTCAGCTCATTACTGGATTAGTTAGACCTCAGGGATCTGAGGCCAGATTTTGTCTTCGTTTTGGAACACAGCAAGCATAACCCAAGCACAAACAACTCTCTTGCTACTCGTTGAGCTCTGTACTAATATGCAAAAGCCCTGCCCAAGTCACAGATGGAAAATGCTTCTACAGACCCTCAGTTTGGATTTCCATTTACCCAAGGCAATGCGTTAACCTGTTTTGCACACAGCAACTGTCAAATAAGACAAGGAGTTCAGCTCAGGAGAAGAGAATAATGCTCAAAATTCTCAAGATGCCCCTTCAACAGCCTGCAACAATTGTTTCCCAGTACTCCATGGAAGCAGCTCAGCACTTTTGGCAAAGCCTAGATTTGATGCTCATCATGAAGACCTATACAATACACCCAGCTCTGCTTTGTGACATAGAACCTGTGAGGGTCTGGGGAGAATGTTACCATATTTAGCTTTCCTGAAGGTGTAGAAGAGTTCCCAGTCGACTTGCTTGAGATATTGGTTTAAACCAAATCTTTCATCTCCCTTTGCTCATGAAGCTAAATACCCACAGTAGAATTGGGAAAACAGTACCTTAGGCCTCAGTTTCTTTGTAGAGAGAAAAAGGTTCAAACAAAAAGAGAAAAAGAGAAGCTCTCACTTTTTAATTTGAGTGCCAGTCCTGAATCCCCAGTTGGCTAAGCCTTTTATAGTCAGTCCTTGTCCCAGAATTCTGCATCTGCAAGATCAGAGCTTATTAGAATCCTCTCTTACTCTTCCTCCCAACACTGCCACCAGAGACTGTGAGAGGTTCAGACTATACACAAGGAAAGGCAATGGCTCTGGCTCAACTATCACAGTGCAAGATTTTGCTTGCACTAACAGACATGTATTCCTCTAGCCATGTCAGTGATATTAAACAGTCACTTCATGGCAAAATCCTCTAGAACCTCAGTAAAACATGGAGAATATATTAGAAATCTGTATCTCTTGTAATGAACCATAGGTGAGTTACTATTTAGAGTAAGTCAAGAATACAGTCATATGCTACATAACAATGTTTTGGCCAATGCCAGACTGCAAAAGTGGTGGGGGTCCCATAAGATTATAATGGAGCTGAAAAATTCCTATTGCCTAGTGATGTTGTAGCCATGGTAACTTCTTAGTGCAACACATTAATCACATGTTTGTAGTAATGCCAGTGTAAACAAACCTACTGCACTGGCAGGTGAAAAAGAATAACACATACAATTATGTGCGGACATAATACTTGATGATAATAAACAACTATGTTACTGGTTTATGTATTTACTATACTACACTTTTTAATTATTGTCTTGGAGTGTACCCCTTCTACTTATAAAAAAAAAAGGAAATGCAAAATAGCCTTAGGCACGTCCGTCAGGAGGTATTCCAGAAAAAGACATTATGATCACAGGAGATGACAGCCCCATGCATGTTACTGCCCCTGAAGACCACAGAAGTGGAGGTAGAAAACAGTAGAATTGATCATCCTGACCCTTTTTGTCATTGTGCAAACATCATAGAGTATACAGTACTTAAACAAACCTAGATCATATAGCCTACTACACACCTAGGCTAGGCCTAGGATAATGTGTATGTACTTGTCTTCGTTTTTAAGAAAAATGTTTAAAAAGTAAAAAAAAAAAGCTAAATAGAAAAAAGCTAATAGGATATAAAGGAAATATTGTTGCACACCCATACAATGTGTTTGTATTTTAAGTATTACAAAATAATCAAAGAGCTAAAAAAGTTTATGAAGTAAAAAAGTTACAGTAAGTTAATTTACTATTGAAGAAAAAAAAAATTAGTGTAGCCTAAGTGTACAATGTTTATAAAGTTTACAGTAGTGGTCAGTATTGTCCTAGGCCTTCACATTCACTCACCACTCATTAACAGAGCATCTTCCAGTCCTGCAACCTCCATTCATGGTAAATGCCCTATACAGGCATGCCATATTCAATCTATTATACTCTATTTTTACTGTACCTTTCCTATGTTTACATGTTTAGATACACAAACATTTACCAATGTGTTACAATTGCCTGTGGTATTCAGTACAGTAACATACTGCACAGATTTGTAGCCTAGGAGCAATGGGCCCTATCACATAGCCTAGGTGTGTAGTAGGCTATACCATCTAGGTTTAAGTACTATGATATTTGCACAAGGACATCATAGTTTATACACTGATGTTTGCACAATGACAAAATCACCTAGCGATGCATTTCTCAGAATGTACCCCCATTGTTAAGTAACACATGCCTGTAGTAGGATCCAGGAGGCACCTTTGGTTTCACAGATCATGACAGTGATATTTATGTTTGTAGGCCATCGATCAATACTATCATAAAATTTAGAGCTCTATTTGTGATTTCTCACTTTAGTTTGTTCAAAGCAGCCCATTAAACACTGATAATTCTCAAAGTAGGAAGCCTGTGGATTCTTCAAGATATAGTGGGACTTTGTGAATGAAATTTGTTATTGTTTTTTGTTAGGGTAATTTACTACATCTTTAGTAGGGACTATTAAACATATTTGAAACATATTAACCTTGTACATGGACGCCCCATTCAACCTCAGACTATGGATGTTACAACCATGGCCACCCCAACCTGTAAGAAGGCAGAGCTTAGAAGTGGTCAACTCCTCACTCTCAGTGACATGTGAATCCAGGTGATGATGTCAGCAGACCAAATAGGATCTGCTCTCCTCTCTCCCCAAAATCTTCACACCCACATATGCCAACACACAGGCACATACTTGCTAGATTTAAAAATCAGTTTGTGTGAAATCTGAACTCTTCCACTGAGAGTTAGATGTATTGTCTTGAGACGTAGCACAGTGAAGCTACTGTTTTTTTTTAATGTGTTTATCAGATTCAGTTGAGCCTGGAGTAAAGGCAAGAGGAAGGGAGACTCCAGCTGACAGACTCTGTTAGATCACAGAATAAAAAAAGATAAAAAGAAGTCTGGAGACAAAGAGTGCTCTTTAAAGGGATGAAGCAGAAAGGAGACAATGGGACATTCTACATGTACTTTGCCTGCTTCGAAACTCTGTCTTAGAAATTGGGCTAGTAAACAACAGGTCAAAGCCAAACTAAGGTCAACTAGAGGCATCCCCATTGTCGGGATGGCTAAAGCTTTTAAGACAATTATTAGTTTCTTCTTTTCTATAAGAGTAGTCTGAATCTGCCTTTCCAGTACACCTCTTGCCACTCCAATCCTGACCTAATGCTGGCCACTTTTCTTGAATACTGCAGGCAATTCTGGGACTTTGTGACAGCTCAGGCTGTTTTATCTCTTTAAAAACTCTTTCGGCCAGGCATTGTGGTTCATGCAGTAATGCCAGCACTTTGAGAGGCCGAGGCAGGCAGATCACTTGAATTCAGAAGTTTGAGACCATCCTGGGCAACATGGCAAAACCCCATCTCTACCAAAAAAAAAAAAAAAAAAAAAAATTAGCATGGCATGGTGGCATGTACCTGTAGTCCCAGCTACTTGGGAGGCTGAGGTGGGAGAATCATCTGAGCCTGGGAAGTCAAGCCTGCAGTAAGCCATGACTGCGCCATTGCACTCCAGCGTAGATGTCAGAGTGAGACCTTTTCTCCAAAATAAAAATTGAATGAAAAAAATTCTCTTTGCCACCCTATTTGAAAACCCTTACATATCTTTTACAGTCAAGCTCAAAGCTTTTCTCTTGGGCAGATCAACCAGTTCCTCCATCGTGTTTCTAGGATATGTTTTACACATTTATTGCCTTGTATTGGAATTGAGTGTTGCCTTCCCATAAAATGAACTCCCAGAGAGGAGTGATGGCATTTAGTCATTATGAATCATCAGTGTTTGTCCACAGTAAGTGCTCCATATATGCTTCAATAACAAATGAATGAATGAATGGAGCATGGCAATTATTAAGGGAAGCAGCAGATGAGGACTTAGCAGGTGAGAAAATTCCAAACAAAGTGCTAATGAATACTCCAGCCACTTTCTTACAGTGGTTCATCTTTCACTTCCAGGCATTTGATTGTCAACATTTCTGTCCTTTTCCAAATCAGAGCTGTAACCCAGGTAAATGTCAAGGTTTAGAAAAACCTTGGGATCCTGATCAATTTGAAGATGAACATAAACTTCAGTGAAGTGACAACACTGCCTGCTTATTTCTTTATGCATAACAGAGGTTTACCTCTCCACACCCAGCTGTGGTTTGATCTTACACTTCCGTCACACTTGCTTTAACACCTGTTAACCACAAACCTGAGGTTGCCAGGCCTGGGTTCATCTTGCTTTCTGGCTGTTGCTATGATGGTGTAACCGTGGCTTCACAGCTGCTATGTTGGCAGCCATTCCAGGGGCTGGGGCCTGGGGCCTGGCCTCTGCCTTTGGGGAGATTTAACAGTCACACAGGTCTTATGCAATAGATGCTTCCCTTCTTCTTCTGGCTCCCATGGCCTTTTGCTTATCTGTCCTTGCAAAGCCCCTGACACTTCACAGTAGTTAGCTTATGTGTATCTATCGACCTCACTGTAAGGAAAGGACCATGTCCTACTTACTCATTTTTGTTTCTCTCACACTTACCAGTGCTAGCACTGGAAGGAAAGAATGAATACTGAATGACTGAATGACTACATAAATTAATGAAACATTCTCCTTAAAATTATCTGTTGGAACTTTAAATAAAACACTCATCATCCTAGGAGTTATTACTCTCCCTCTGAAATGATACTTTTGATTTAGTGTAATTGGTTATTGTTTTTTTTCCCCTTCACCCTGGAAACAAGTAATCTTTCTTGATTATCAACAGCTCTGCTCTAAGACAAAAATAGAAAAGAAAAACCTCGACGTGGTGTAAACCTGCTAATGGCTTCCTCTCTGAGAGCTACCTTTGTACTTCTCTAAATCATGTTTAACAATATTTGATTTCCTCAACCTCTCAGGTTACTGTGTCTGAGACATCATGTGGACCACGTGCACACTGCTTTTGTACCTAAATATATCTAATTCCATTAATGCCGCAAATATAATGATGCTCCACTTAAAAAATATTACATGGAATTTTTTTATTTGGAGAATGGAATGCTTCCACTTTTTTTGGGTCTTGAGAATTAAGTATCTCTTTGGAGTCTTTAGAAAATTAGGCAAAATACTGAAACTTTATCACGTATTTTAGTAATAAGGATGCCAAACAAATTAATCGCCACGTGAATGATCTATATTGACTCACTTAAATTTAACTCTCCATTTCTGAGCCAGGTCACAGAGTGCTCATGGGCATGGGAAGGTGGGAAGTGAGGGCCTGGGCTCAAACCAGACTTTAGCTTGCTGTCCAGCTTGACCACATTAGTAAACTCTTTTCTCTTCATGTCTGCACAGCAGGGATAATATTACTGACTGCACAGGGTTATTGTGAAAATTAAAAGGCAACATTGGATGCATAACATTTTTAGCCATATTTTGTGAAGCAGCATTCCCTCTATTGAAGTTAGTATCCCGCCTTTTCTCACTCTGGCCACCAACAATGCTTCTTTTCCCAACAGGGTGCACTGTGGTGTTGATACGCAGATATCACTTCCAGTAGCACAGAGAAGTTGAGGTGTGTGCTTTATACAGTGACACAGTTGAAACAAATGGTAAGAACAATTTCCTGGTATTTTGATATAATGCACTCTGGGACCTTCTGGTTCTTTAGTGTCAGTGCCTTTTCTTAGTCCAGAAACTTCTCTTCTTAGCCTCAGTCTTTGAGGCTATTACTTC
This sequence comes from Plecturocebus donacophilus, assembly GCA_004027715.1. Taxonomy (NCBI): domain Eukaryota; kingdom Metazoa; phylum Chordata; class Mammalia; order Primates; family Pitheciidae; genus Plecturocebus; species Plecturocebus donacophilus. Next base: position 27,307 of record PVKP010006279.1, read on the forward strand.
ATCCACACTCCTTTTCTCCTCAACCTCCAGACCCCAGGAGGAGGGTCTTGTCTTTGCTTTGCTTCTCCACATCCTCACCAGCTCAGCCAGCAGCCTCTCTGGGTTCTCCTCATAGGAAAATCTCCAGTTTCCCTAGTCCAGACCCCACTTCTCTGATCTGAGGCTGTTCCCAGGATCACAGCCTGAGTGTCATTCTCAGCTCTGCCTGAGCAAACACTCTGGTCCTCAGATTGTCAGGTTCTCCTTGATGGGGTATTTCTCTACATTCTTCAGCTGGGTCAGTTTACTTAATTCTTTTTTTACCTTTAGTTATCCTAAAGGCACATCTTAGCTTGTCACACTCACTCTCATTTACCATTTTAATCCTCTTAAACGCATATGGAAAATCCCTGTCCTTGGCAAGAGTAATAGAGATGGCCACAGACAAAGGCCCATTTACAGCTGAAGAACACCCTTGCCTTTGGAAGTGTTTCTCCTCCTCCTTTATAAAAGCAAAAGCACTTCAAGTGGACAATTTGTTATATCCACTATTTCTACTTGTTTCCTTTCAACTAACAGTTAGGGAGATAGAGAACTTTTAAATTTAAAATATTTTTCATCTTTTAAAAAATTATCAAACCTATAAAAAATACAAAAATATATTACCTAATCCTACAAACCAGACCTAAACATTGCCAACAATTTTGTTTCATATATCTTTCATATATCTACCTACCTATCTACATCTATATCCATATCTATGCTGCAAAATCTCTATACAAATTTATTTTTTAAAATCTTTAAGTGACCCAGAATGTCCTCTCTTATGTTCATTAAGTTTGGCACATGATCTCCTCTTGCCATAATGATTTGTTTTCTTTAAATAATATCATAATGTTCTTATAGTAGCTGATTAATAAATCTCTTATTCATAATCAAACTAGGATTTGACTTAATGGCTTTAATTTTGCTAAAAGTACACCATCAATGCAGTGGGTTTATAATAAATGCAAATTCTACTATTAGAAAGCACTTAACAAGAGTCTATTCTTGCCATTCATAGCATTTACTTTTGAAACATTTATCTCTTCACTGACTCAGATTCATCATCAATTCAGAAAGCAGCAAACTGTGTCCTTTATTGTCTCTTCAAGTTCTTGTCTCTCTCTCATGGTACTTTTCTTGACAACCTACTGATGAGAATGGTACGCCTGAGCTACCTTCACTCTCTGATCCCCCTTTACCCTGCACACTCAGGATTCCTCCCTCACTTCTCTACTGGTACTAGGCTCCTGTATTTGCTAGGTAGAGGCTCAGCTAATTCTAATGGGGACCTTCAAATAATATCTAGAGCTCATATGGTAATCTGTAATGTTAGGGACCCAGATTCCTTCTACTCATCATTTCATCCCTGTTTACATGATCTAAATGGCTCCTCACCATGTCCCCATCCAGCAGCAAGAAGGGAAGGAAAGAGGAGGGGCTCCCATCCCTATAATATAGCTGTCATTACTTTGTCCATCAGTTATAATCTTCAGATACATTGCTGTATCGTTATTTTGAACAGTGTCATCATATCCATTAATACAAAAAATAAAATATTTTGTTACTTATACTTATTTCTTTCCTGATGCTCTCTTTTGCTTATGCAGATCCAAGTTTCTGACCTATGTCACTTCCTTCTCTCTGAAGAACTTCTTGTAATGCTTTTTGCAAGGTAGGTCTACATCAATTTTGTGTGTGTGTGTGAGAAAGTCTTTATTTTTCCTTCACTTTTGGAGGATAATTTCACTGGGCACAAAATTCTAGGTAGATGTTTTTTTCTTTCAATTCTTTATGCTCTTCTTGTTTGCGTGGTTTCTGAAGAAAAATCCAATGTCATTCTAATTTTTGTTCTTCTACAGGTAGGTTTTTACCAGCTTGTGGTTTGTCTTACCATTTTTGAAAAAGGAAAAGTTTTTAATAGTGGTGAAGTCCAAGTTATGATTTAAAAAATGAATTGTGCATTTGGTGTCATATCCAATGAATATTTGACTAACCTAAGGTTACAAAATTTTTTAACTATGCTTTCCTCTAGAAGTTTATAGTTGTAGTTTTACACCTAGGTCTACGTTTCATTTGGAGCTAATTTTTGTCTATTGTGTGAGGTAAGGGCCTATGTTCTTTTAGATAAATTGATAGATACATACATACATAGATATAATTATTCCAGCTCCATTTAAAAAAAATTTTTCTTCCCTACATTGAATTGTTTTGGAATCTTTGTCAAAAATCAACTGATCATATATATGTGTATTTATTTCTGAATTCTGTTGGTTTTACATTAATTTATTTATCTGTCTTTATGCCAATGCCACACTGTGTTAATTTCTGGAATTTTATAGTAAGTTTTGAAACCAGGTAGTGTAGCCCTCCAGTCTTTTTCTTTGGAATTCTTTTAAACTATTTTAGGTGTTTTTAAGTCTAGATTTTAATCTAAATCTTAGGATATTTCCATCAGTATCTACAGAAAACCTGCCTGGATTTTGGTAAGAATTTTATAGATTTGATTAATGTGGGGATTATTGTCATCTTAATATTAACTTTTTCAATCCATGAACACATATATCTTGATTTATTTCAATCTTTAATTTCTTTCAATAATGTTTTATAGTTTTTAGTATAAAGGTCTTATTCTTCTTTCATTAACTTTATTCCTAAGTATTTTCTTCTTTTATTGCTACTACTGTGAAAGACAATGTTTCGTTAATTTTATTATTGGATTGCTATATTAATCTTGTATCCTGTGACCTTGCTAACCTTACTTCTTAGTTCTTAAAAGAATTTTTGTTTTGCTTAGTTTTTACCAGATTCCCTAGAGTTCTTGCAGGGTAGAGGGGAAAGAGAATCAGCATTCTCCCTGGGAAAAAGTTCCTACCTACCCCACGTCAACCATACCATCTCTAGCTTATCTTTTGCATATGTTGAAAAAAAAAATCTTAAAAACAGTTTGAAGACAAATAATCTATCTTACTCTCCTTTTATTTTGCAAGTGAGGAAACTGATCTTCAACTTCCTGAGTAAATGTGATGTGTAGTTTAAAATAAAGTGAAACAATTACAGGCCAGGCGAAGTGGCTCATGCCTGTAATCCCAGCACTTTGGGAGGCCGACATGGGTGGATCATGAGGTCAGGAGTTCGAGACCAGCCTGACCAACACGGTGAAATCCCGTCTCTAATAGGAATACAAAAATTAGCCTGGCGTGGTGGCATGCTCCTATAGTCCCAGCTACTCAGGAGGCTGAGGCAGGAGAATCGCTTCAACCTGGGAGGTGGAAGTTGCAGTGAGCCGAGATCACACCACTGCACTCTAGCCTGGGCAACAGAGTGAGACTCCATCTCAAAAAAAAAAAATACAAAGACAAAAAAATATATGACATGGATATACAAAAGAAGTAAGTGAATCAGTAAAATGGCACTCAGTCTTGCTCCTAAGGAAACATTATATTCTGTCATTATAAATATTTATTCATAGATACAGCTATTCAGCTTTATGCAAATTTCATAGCAAAAAAAATGTAGATTTGTAATTTTTCTTATCTCAAATTGGAGCTGCATTTGAAAAGGTTAAAAGGCTGTGTATAATTACACTGTTATTAAATGTCACATGCATCAGTATCATTCAGGTTAGGCCAAGTGGTTGTGTAATACGAGTGTTAGTTATTTGCAAACCTGCTCATGGGTAGACCCCAAGGTTATTATTAGTGAGGTACCAGCTCTTCTCCTGACTTCATTGCTCTTAGTGTCAGCAAACCAGTGAACCCCTGCCATGTCTTACCTGTTTATTCACAGAGTGTAGCATTAGAATGTTCTTACTTTTCACGTATGATTGTTTCTACCTTTGAGTTTATATCTCATGTAACATTTTAATAATCCTGTTAATATGCATAGCTCATTTAAAATGTATAATAGCCAGCTTGCTATTAACTCTCTTTGGTAGAGGTAAGTTAGCTGAATACTAACAAGCAGAGAAAGAAAGCCACCAGGACTCTCAATTATTAATAGGAGTTATACCCAGAGACTTTTTGACACTGGATACAGGTAGTGAAAGGTCTTCTCTTAAAATAGCACAAGACTGACAGGAAAAGTGCTCTGAAAATCTCAAGCGAAATGATGGAAACAAAAACAGAAAATAATGTATGTATGTTTAAAAGATTTAGAGAAGTCTGAGACTTAATTTTGGAAGAAAAACTAATCAAAGTTATTTCACAGTAATTAGAAACCACTAATTTTTTGTCACTTACCTAACATATTTATACACTGTAGTGATTGTCTTTAATAGGGTAAGAACAGGACAAAATTGTGACTTATTATAAAGCATAAGGTAGAAGTGACTTTTTAAAATCTACGTTTTTTATTATCTGGTATCAGGAGGGTGTCAAGAAGCAGCTGAAGGAATAAATAGGAGTATTGCTATATGAGATATTTGAAATTTTAATATCACATTAGAATTTTGACTTAGAAAAAAGTTTATAATTGGATATTTGTGTACCTGACCAAACATACAACTACAGCACTCCACTGTATTCTGAAAAGAGAAAACTTACACGCCAAGTTCCAAAAGAATTTTTATACATATATTGCTCAAAGGATCACAACATTTCATAAATTACAAATGCAGCACATGTGGAGTAGAAATATAACTAACATATTTTAAATTGCACAAAATAATTTCACGAGTCACTTTAGAACTTGAAAGCATTTTGGTGTAGAATTTGGTGGCTCAAGGGTCATTTAAAACCTATTAAGATCATATGCACTAATGGCTTCCTTTCTTTTGATTTTCCTACAGCAACAAAAAGCATTCAAGATGGTTACCTTGATCCCAAAGCTGTGCGTACGATTTATTTATTTTTGGTGACAGTAATATTTTTCTTATTAAGAAGCATGTTTGTAAAGTGTCTATCACCTTTCTGTATCCGTCACAGGGAGAGTGCCACTGCCACGCATCATATCTTTAGAATGGGACTGTCTCTGTAAAGCAGCATGTGCCATGTCAGGAAGGTCAGGTCTCTGGGGTCAAATCTTGGCTCTGTTCTTTACTAACGTGAAGTTTAACCTCCCCTAAACTTAGTTTCATTATCTGTTCACTAGGATAGCAACACCAACCTGGAATTGTCATGAGGGTTAAAATGACTGTATTTAAACATAAGACCTGGCCAGTCACGGTGGCTCACACCTATAATCCCAGCACTTTGGGAGGCCAAGGCAGGAGGATCATGGGGTCAGGAGCTCCAGATCAGCCTGACCAACACCAACATGGTGAAACACCGTCTCTACTAAAAATACAAAAATTAGCTGGGTATGGTGGTACATGCCTGTAGTCCCAGCTCCTCAGGAGGCTGAGGCAGGAGAATCACTTGAACCCGAGAGGCAGAGGTTGCAGTGAGCTGATCATGCCACTGCACTCCAGCCTGAGAGACAGAGCAACTCTCCATCTCAAAATAATAATAATAATAATAATAATACAACAGACCCAACTCCGAATAAGCACTAAATAATACATGGTAGCTATGCAGTAACAATGCTTCACTTGCTACTGTTTCAGGACCAGGAGATAATACCTTTGGTGGAAAGAGTGAGGAAATAATGAAAATCTTCTTTGGCTCTGTTTCTTCCTTGCGTGTTGTCCTCTTTGTATCCCTCCACTATGGCCAGCAGTAGCAAAGGGTGGATGAGGCTCAGGAATGTTGGGCAGAGCCACAGCCAGGCTCCAGGACCACCTCAGTGTTGGTTTCAGGATTTTGGTGAAAAGGGTGATGTGGATCATTGAGTTAATGTTAAGGCAAGCTCATCAGGGTTGTAAAGCAGACAAAGGTTGAATGAAAAACTTCAGTTTGGAGTGTAGATTATGCATTGGGTTACAGAGTCCTATGTGTTGCATTTCTTAAGGAGTCTTAGAAAAGCAATATAAGACAAGATGGGCTGTAGTTTCAGAATTCTAAACTTAGATGACTCTCATACTATTAAATTAGTAAAGGTAATTTAAAAAAATTCTGAAACCACGTATATGGGGCCATGGGGATGTAGGTCAACCCATACCCTGCTAGTGACATTGCAAATAAGTAAACTTTGTGGATAGCAAATTGAGTAAGATTTATAGAAAAAAAAGTATAAACCCAATCATATTGGTCAAGGCTTTCTGAAATAAGTAAAAATTACATTCCTCTGTAATTTTGAAGGACCCCAGAGTTGCTCATGCCACTGAAGTCTGAGCTGTTGACCATCTAAGGCCTACATCCTATATCTCAGGATGCAAGAGAAAAAGAGGACTGGATCTTTCCCTCTCCAACATGGACAGTGATTGGACAGACTCAGGTCACATGCCCTTCTCCCAGCTGTTACAAACCCGTCATTTTCCAGAGGAATACAGGACAATGAAGAACCCAGCCAGTGAAGGTGAGCACTATAAATGACCACTCTCTGGACCACACTCCTCCTTGTGCATTTCCCGAAGAAAAGGGGATGATGAAGAAGAAGATAGAAGATGGGAAAACATCCTAGACAGAATAAAAGAACCACCACAATCCAATATTCTAATCATGCTCTTTGTTGTAACAATAATATTCCTGAGAATACATCCTAAGATGTAAGTTGAAATAGGGGTAGGGGAGGGTTTGTATGATTACCATGCCAACATATTATACTATGTATGTTTGAACATTAAAAAAAAAATACCTGGAAATGGTCCAAATTCTCAAATTCTAAGGAGTGGTTAAATATACTTTGGCAGTTTGTAATAATAAGCCATTTAACCCATTTGGTTTTTTATTTTTCTAAATGATAAGTAATCATTGTACATATTCATAGGTACATTGTAATATTTCAATGATATATAGAGATCAGATTAGGGTAATTACCATATTCATATCTCAAATATTTATCACTTCTTTGTGTTGAGAACATTCAATATCCTCCTTCTAGGTATTTTAAACTATGTACTATTGAGTACTACAGTCATCTTACAGTGGTACAGAACACCAGAACTTATTCCTCCTATGTAGCTATAATTGAGAGTATACTTTTATTCAACAGTTAGATAGTAGGAATATAAGGATGGATAAAACATGGTGTCTGTCTTTAAGTGGTCACCATTTAGCATTAGTGATAATAGCAATGGATATTTTTGAGCACTCACCAGTTGATCAGCAATGTGCCAAGTTGTTATTTAATTCTCTGAACAATATTCTGAGAGAAGCACTTTAGTTATATTCATTTTACAGATGATGAAACTGATTTTAACTTTCCTAAAGTCATGCTTTATAATGAATGGAAATGGGACTCCATCCCAGGCCTTCTAATTCAAAAATTTTTACCTTCAAAGTTAACAATGTAATAGAGATTTAAAACAAAATTCTGCAGAAATACCAAAAAGATAACTCTTTTAAACATATTGAGTTATAATCTGGCAAATAATAAGCTGCATATGTTTAAGGCATATCTGATAAGCATTGAAATGCACCTGTGACGCCGTCTGACCATCTATGACTATAGATCAATGTGCATTTCTAGAATTTTATATTTGTCTGACTCACCTAATTATATTAAAAGCCAACCATAGTGCTGCATGTATCAAAAGTTTGGTTTATCTTATTGCTGGGTAATATTCCATTGTTTGGATATACCTCAATATATTTATACATTCATCTGTTGAAAGACATATAGATTGTTTCCAGTTTTAGTCTATTACAAGTAAAACTGCTATAACACCAAAAGCACAGCCAAAAAAGGAAAAATAGATAAATTATACTACATCAAAATTTAAAATTTCTATGCATCAAAGGACACAATCAACAATGAAAAGACAACCTACAGAATGGGAGAAAATATTTGCAAAGTATACATCTAATAAGGGATTAGTATCCAGAATATATAAAGAACTTGTACAACCTAACAACACAAAAAATCCAAATTAAAAAATGAACAAAGGACTTGAGTAGACATTTCTCAAAGAAATATACAAATGGCCAAGAAATACATAAAAAGACATTCAACATCGAGTTATTACGGAAATGCAAATCTAAACCAACTGGTACCACCTCCCACCCAAAGGATGACTATTGTAAAAAACAAAACAAAATGAAAAACTAGAAAATAACAATTGCTGGTGAGGACGTGGAGAAATTGGAACCGTTGTGTCTTGTTGAAGAGAATGTAAAATGGTGTGGCTACAGTGGGGAACAATACAATGGTTCCTCAGAAACTGAAAAAATAGAATATAATCTAGTAATCTTACTTCTGGGTATATACCCTCCAATACTGAAAGAAGAGTCTCAAAAAAGATATTTGTATACCTGTGTTCATAGCACCATTATTTGCAATAGCCAAAAGGTGGAAGCAATCCAAGTATTCATCAACAGATGAACAAATAAACAAAATATGTTATATACATACAATGGAATATTATTCAGCCTTAAAAAGGAGTAAAATTCTGACACTTGCTACAACATATACAAACCTTGAGCATATTATGCAAAGTGAAATAAGCAGTAAAAAAAGGATAAGTATTCTATGATTCCACTTATGTGAGGTATTTAGAATAGTGAAAATCATACAGACATAAAGTAGAATGGTGGTTACCAGGGGCTGGATGGAGGGATGAATGAGTAGTTGCTGTTAGTAGGTATAATTTTTCAGTTTTGCAAGTGAAAAGCATTCTGGAGATTGGTTGTACAGTAATGTGAATGAACTTACTACTGAACTGTATACTTTAAAATGGTTAAGATAGTAAATTTTATGTTATGTGTATTTTAACACAATTTTTTTAAAAAGTCAGGATAGTGGTTACCTTTGGAGAGGTGGAAGGGATTTTGATTAGGAAGAGGCATATCCATCTATTGTCATTTTATCCCTTTACTATAATACTAATAGAGTTTTGGGAGAAAGAGAGAAAAAGGCGTGAATTTAAACTGTTACACAAGTTTTTGAGTTTTGATTTTGTTTTAGATAATACTACCCAAGAACCAATGTGGGAAGCATAGACTGAAATCAGAAAAACCTCATGGCTGTAGATACCTATAAGGGAATGGTTATCATAGTCAAATTTGAACACACTCTTGTGATTGGACCCTACATAAGGAGAATAGGCAAAAAGGATAAATAGGCATCAGGTGATTAGGTCCTATGGCCTTTAAGAATATGTGCATATTAGCTTCTGTTACTTTTCAAGGAAATCTTTCTCTCCCAGTACCTCCAGAACTAATGCAATACACTGACAATTCAATTTGAAGAAGTCATTTTGGTATGCTCACATTATTATGATTCTAAAAATTTTTCCATTTATCTGAACTCATTGTACCCCTCAGGTTCACTTCCTTCAAATATTGAAGGTTCACTTGGATTATTTTCTTCCTTTCATTTGAGATCTGCCTCAGCCTCAGATTATTACATTGCATTATCCAAACTAGAGGTTTAGATAGATAAGTGAAGTCCAGGTACATTTTACCAGGAGAAGAGAAGTGGCAGAGAAAACTATAGACAGAAGAAACCAGCAACTATTGAATACATCTGTAAAGCTGTGCTATTGATTTCAAATAAGTTATGCCATTTAATATTTATGACAAGCCTATGATGTATATATTATCATTTCCTATTGAATAAATTAATATACAGAGGCTTAGAGAGCTTCGATAACATTCCCAAAGTTAGAAAAGTCACACAGAATAAGGAAATAGAAATCACAGCTCATGGGTTTGTCTGTTCTGAGATTGTTTTCTGTCCTGCCTGGAGTGAACTGAGTTTGTGAAACTTGATTGTAACTAAAATGAATCCAGAAAGGCCCTTGACTGAGTGAGGTAAGATCATATGCCCTTCTCATTTCTTCATGTACCTTTTCCTAGTTGCTGTGGCAAAGATGCTTCCCTAAAGAGAGAATGCAACTACACCTTGCCAAAAGGAAACAGAATTCATACACCACAGTTTGGCTTTGGTTCCTATATTAATACTGCCAGAGGATAAACAAATTCAAATTCTGTATTGTGAAATTTTGGGTTGTAGAATAAAGTATCACAAATTCAATGATAATTATGTTTAGATGTTAAGATTATCCTTGCTGCCAAATGACAAAACAAAATAGTGATGGTCATTGAATTTGCATCAATCCAGACTTTGTGCTTACTTATTCATGAATCCTACACTGATTTTTACCCAACTCATAAAAGGTTTATAAGAATACAAGAGGAAACATACTGAAAAGTTTTTAAATATTTAGTAAATGAATGGCAAGTTTTCAAATGATGGTGGAAAATTGAAGTCATCTTTTTAGTTCAATGCAACAAACCTGCATTAGAATCTTCAAGTACTTTGTCACTTAAAAGAGATTAAAAACTCCTAGTTTTGCATTTAGAATCTGCCTTCTTGTATGGAGAGTTATGGAAAAAGTGAATATCTTCTAGATCTATGTAAAACAAACTTTTGCTGAATTACCACTTCCTCCAATTTATCTGTCCCAGTCTGACCTATTTAGCCATTTTTAAATCTTGGATGCTACTTATTGTGAAAAGCACCTGAACATTTAGATTACTGTTAATTCTTTGAACAAAGTTCCAGGCTTTAAATGTCATTCTTTGCAGTATCCAGAGCAGTGGTTCTCAGCCTTGGCTGCAGGTAAGAACCAGTTATGATGGTTAATTTTATGTGTGAACTTGACTGGGCCACAAGGTGCCAAGTTATTCAGTTAAACCTTATTTCTGGGTGTGTCTGTAAGGGTGTTTCTGGATGAGAATAACATTTGATCAGTAGACTGAGTCAACTAGACTGTTCTCCCTAACCTGGGTGAGCCTCATCCAATCTGTTGAAATCATAAATAGAATAAAAGGCTGAGTAAGAAAGAAATCTTTTGCCTATATTCAAGCTGGGACATTAATCTTTGCCTCAGACTTTGGACTTGGACTATTACTGGAACACCAGGGGTTTGGTCTAGGTCCTACATTTCACTGCACAGAAAGCCAGTCACTGAGACAACAAGTATTGCCAAGGAACAAGGCTTTAATCCGGTGCTGTAGCCAAGGAGATGGAAGCTCAGTCTTAAATCCATCTCCCTGACCAACTAAAACCAGGGATTTATATAGCAGGGCAGAGATGTAACAGTGTATAAGAAAACAGGAACTAGGGAGGGGCAAGGAAGCAATCATGATGAATGAGGGGTCCAAAGTCTCATCATTTGAATGTGGTGATCTGGTTAGGTTCAGTTCTTTGATACGTTTTTTTTGTTTTTTGGTTTTTTTGAGAGGCTTGAAGATCCTTTCTTGAGGAATGAACTCAGATAAAACAAAAAGTTTCAAACTTTAAGACCAGGAAAGCCCATTTCTATGTTTATCCATAACCAGTCTACGGGACTATTAAGTCAATTTCAGGACCTAGACTAGAAATTATACCACCAACTTTCCTGGTTCTTGCACCTTTGTACTTGGACTGGACTGAACTATATAATCAGCTCTTGGGTTTCCAGCTCATAGGCTCCAGCTTGTAGACTGTAGATTGTTGCCTTCATAATCCCATGAGCCAATTCCTTATTTAAGATATATAATGTATACATAAATTATATATTTTTTATTTTATATGGGTATATATATATGTGATATACTGGTTTTGTTTTATATATGTGTGTGTACTTATAGATAATATACTTGTATTTTGTTTTGGTTTTGGTTTTGTTTTACTAGATCTCTAGGACTTATTAATCTTGCATAAGTGATACCTTGTGCCCTTTGACCATACTTTCCCATATTTCTCTTTTCCCAGCCCCCAGAAACCACCATTCTTCTCTGTTTCTATGACTATTTTGGATTCCTCATTAAGTGGGATCATGTAGTATTTGTCCTCTGTGAGTGGCCTATATTATTTGTTGTAACGTCTTCCAGGTTCATCCATTCTGTTTCAAATGGCAGGGTTTTACTCTTTTTAAAGGCCAAGTAATATTCCATTGTATGTATATTACCACATTTTTTTGTTCTTTATCCATCCATCAACATTTAGGTTGCTTTCATATTTTGGCTATTATGATAACGCTGCAATAAACATGGAATTCTTGGTATTTATTCAAGAATCTGACTTCAGTTGTTTTGGATATGCACACAGAAGTGAGATTGCTGGATCAAATAGTAATTCTTTTTTTAATTTTTGAGGAAACTCTATATTGTTTTTTATAACGGCTATACAAGTTTATATTCCCACCGACAGTGTACAATGGTTCCTTTTTCTCCACATTCTTGCCAACACTTGTGATCTTTTGTTTCTTTGCTAACAGCCATCATAACAAGTGTAAGGTGATATCTCATTGTGGTTTTGATTTGGAGTTCCCTGATAATTAGTAATGTTGAGCACATTTTCATATACCTGGTAGCCATTTGTATATCTTCCTGGAGAAATTTCTATTCAGTTCCTTTGCCCATTTTTAAATTGGGTTATTTGTGGGGTTTTTTTGTTTGTTTGTTTGTTGCTATTCAGTTATAGGACTTCTAGCTGTATTTTGGATATTAACCCTTTATCAAATACATGATTTGCAAATATTTCCCCCATTTCACAGACTGCCTTTTCCTTTTGTTGATTTGTTTTTTGTTTTTTGTTTCTGTTTTTTTTCTGTGCAGAAACTTTTTTGTCTGATTTAATCCCACTTATCTTTTCTTTTGTTGTCTGTGCTTTTGGTTGTTATATCTGTGAAATCATTACCAAAGCCAATGTCAAGAAGTTTCTTCCCTCTGTTTTCTTCTAGGAGATTTACAGTTTCAGGTCTTACATTTAAGTCTTTAATCCACTTTTAGAAAATTGTTCTGTATTATATAATATAAAATTCCAATTTCATTCTTTTATATGTGGACATCTAGTTTTCTTAGCATCATTTATTGAAGGGATTGTCCTTTACCCATTGTTTATTCTTGGCATCTTTGTGGGAGATCAGTTGACTGTACATGTAAGGGTTTATTTATGTTCTATTTGTTCCAATGGCCTAAGACATATATGCATTTTATGTCAGTACCAGCATGTTTTGAATACTATAGCTTTATAATATATTGTGAGATCAGGAAGTGTGATGCCTCCAGTTTTGTTTTCCTTGCTCAAAATTGCTTTGGCTACTTAGGGATTTCTATGGTTCCATAGAATGTTGGAATTTTTTTGTATTTTTGTAAAAAATGTTCTTGTAATTTTGATAGGGATTGCATTATATTGCTTTTAGTATGAATATTTAAGCAATATTAATTCCTCCAATCTATGAACAGGGGATATCTTTTCATTTATTTGTTTGCTTTAATTCTTTTCCTCAAGGTTTTATGGTTTGCAGTGTACATGTCTTTCATCTCTTTGAAAGTTTATTCCTAAGTATATTGTAGCAGATTAAATGGAGCTGTTTTCTTAATCCTTTTCAGATCATTTGTTGTTCATATATAGAAATGCAACTTATTTTTGCATGTTGATTTTAGATCTGCAGCTTTTACTAAATTCATTTATTGTTTCTTACAGGTTTGGGTTGGGTATTTTGTGTAATCTTAGGTTATTCTACACATAAAATCACATCTTCCACAAACAGATCATTTAACTTCTTCCTGTCCAATTTGAATGCATTTTATTACTTTCTACTGCCTGATTACTTTGGCTAGGACTTCTAGAACTATATGTTGAATATAAGTGGCAAGAGTGGGCATCTTTGCCTTGTTCAGAATCTTAGACAAAAATGTTTTTAGATTTTTACTACTGAGTATATTAGGTGTGGGATTTTTGTATATGGCCTTCTTTGTTCAGGTAAGTTCTTTCTATACCTAATTGTTGAAATTTCTTAACATGAAGGAGTGTTGAATTTTGTCAAAAAAAATTTTTCTGCACCTACTGAGATGATCATGTGATTTTTCTCTTCTATTTTGTTAATGGTATATCACAATGTGGTATATCACATTGATTGATTTGTATATATTAACCATCCTTGCATTCTAGGAATAAATACCATGTAGTCATGCTGTACAATCCTTTCAATGTACTGTTAAATTCAGTTTTCTAATATTTTGGGGGCCTTTTACATCTATGTTCGTCAAGGATATTGGCCTGTCATTTTTTCTTTCTTGTGATATCTTTGACGGGTTTTAGTATCACGTTAATACTGGCCTCTTAAAATGAGTTTGGGAGTGTTTATTCTTCTATTTTTTGGAAGAGTTCACAAAGGATTGGATTATTCTTTAAGTATTTGGTAGAATTCAGCTGTGAAGCCACCTGGTGTTGGGCTTGTTTTCATTGGGCTATTTTTGATTACTGATTCAATCTCTTTATTTGTTATTGGTCTGTTCTGGTTACCTATTGCTTCTTGATTGCGTTTTGCCAGGTATTTTGTTTCTAAGTATCTATTCATTTATTCTAAGCTGTCCAATTTAGTTCTCATATAATTGTTCATAATAGTCCCTTAAATCTTTTATATTATTTCTGTCATATCCAGAAATACCTTCTCTTATTTCTGATTTTACTTTCATCTTTTCTCCTTTTTTATTTGTTAGTCTAGCTAAGGGCTTGTTGATATTTATCTGTTCAAAAATCAATTCTTTTGACAATTATTCTGTTGTCTCTTCCCTATTATTATATTCAACTCTGCTCTAACTTTATTATTTCCTTCCTTCTTTCCTTTGAACTTGATTTATTTTTTTTTTAGTTACTTGACATCTAATATTAGGTTGTTTATAAGGGCTCAACTTTCCTCTTAGTACTGCTTTTGTGTATCTTGTTAGTTTTGGTGTGCTGTGTTCTTGTTTTCCTTTGCCTTGAGATATTACCAAATTTTCCTTTTGATTTTTTCTTTGACCCAATGATTGTTCAAGAGTGTGTTGTTTAACTTGCATGAAGTGTGAATTTTCCATTTCCTTTTGTTACTGATTCCTAGTTTCAACCAATGTTGCTTAGAAAAGATACTTGGAATTATTTCTATCGTCTTACATTAAGACTTATTTTGTGACATAAAGTGATTGATTCTGAAGAACAATCCATGTGCACTTGAGTAGAATCTGTACTCTATTGTTGTAAGATAGAATGTTGTAAGATGGAACTATTAAGAATAGTTGGTCTTTAATATTGTTTAAGTCTGTATTTTCCTTATGATATTCTATCTGGATGCAATATCCATTATTGAAAGTGGAGTATTAATGTCTACACTATTATTGTATTACTATCTATTTCCCTTTTCAGATCTGTCAGTATTTGCTTTAAATATTTAGGCATTCTGATGTCGGACACCTATATTTGTTATATTTTCCTGTTGAATTGACCCCTTTATCATTACTTAATCTCCTTCTTTTTCCCTTGTTACAGCTTTTGTCTGAAAGCCAATTTTGTCTTAAATAACTGTATCCATGCCTGCTCTCTTTTGGTTATCATTTGTATATGTGAAAGTTGCAAGATTAAAAATGGAGTCACTCATGTTTAAAATCCTGACAAATCGAGCCAGAGAAGGCCACAAAAGGAGGGTTCTCATGTACAAAATCCCTGATAAGACCTTTTACAAAAGACTGCAAAAATCACAAACTTGCACAAAAGCCACTGCAACCTTACACCCACAAAAATTCTTATACAAGGACATCTGCCCAGCAACTGCTCGTCCAGTCTTAAACTAGTGTCACTCTTGTTATTGGTCCTTGTAGCCAAGGATAATTGATTCTAAAAACTTATGTAATTCTCTCATTTTTCTTTTAAAAACCTGTATCTGTCTTAACCTCCCTGAAATATGTACATAGTCATTTTTGCATTGTTGAAATTCTCCATTTGATATTGGAATACATTCTTAAGTAAATGTGGCTGTTATACATCATTTTAATGTGCATTTCTTACTTTGTTTTTGCTAATGACTTATTACTTAATGTTAATTTTGTATGTATTTTAGACAATGGAAATGATGTTAGACAAAAGCAAATTTGAGTGATTTTCTTATTCAAGTTCAAAATGGGTCATAAAGCAGAGGAGACAACCCACAACATCAATGCATTGAGCCCAACTACTAATGCATGGTACAGTGCAGTGGGGTTTCAAGAAGGTTTACAAAGGAGCAAGAGCCTTAAAGATGAGGGGCATAGTGGCCAGCCATTGGAAGTTGACAACAACCAATTGAGAGCAATCACCAAAGCAAAGCTGATCCTCTTACAACTACACAAGAAGTTGCCAAAGAAATCATCGTTGACCATTCTATGATCATTTGGCATTAGAAGCAAAGTGGAAAGGTGAAAAAGCTTGATAAGTGGGTACCTCATGAGCTGAGTGAAAATTTTAAAAAATTGTCACTTTTAAGTCTTGTCCTCTCTTATTCTATGCAACAACAATGAACCATTTCTCAATCAGATTGTGATGTGTGACAAAAAGTGGATTTTATGTGACAACCAGTTCAGTAGTTGAACTGAGAAGAAGTTCCAAAGAACTTCCCAAAGCCAAACTTGTACCAAAAAGAGATCCTGGTCACTGTTCAGTGGTCTGCTGCCAGTCTGATGCACTATAGCTTTCTTTTCTTTTCATTTCTCTTTGAGATGGAGTTTCACTCTTGTTTCCCAGGCTGGAGTGTAATGGTGTGATCTCAGCTCATTGCAACCTCCACCTTCCAGGTTCAAGCAGTTCTCCAGCGTTAGCCTCCTGAGTAGCTAGGATTACACCTGGCTAATTTTGTATTTTTAGTAGAGACGGGGTTTCACCATGTTGGACAGCCGGGTCTTGAACTCCTGACCTCAGTGATCCACCCACCATAGCCTCCCAAAGTGCTGGGATTGCAGGCATGAGCCACTGTGCCTGGCCCACTACCACTTTCTGAATCGCAGCAAAACCATTATATCTCATAAGTATACTCAGCAAATTAATGAGCTGTGCCAAAAACTGCAACACCTGCAGCCAGCACTGGTCAACAAAAAGGGCCCAATTCTTCTCCATGAAAATGCCCATCTGCACATTGCACAACCAATGCTCCAAAAGTTGAACAAATTGCATTAAGAAGTTTTGCCTCATCCACTATATTCACCTGACTCTCACCAACTGACTCCCACTTCTTCAAGCATCTTGACAACTTTTTGCAGACAAAACCCTTCCATAAACAGCAGGAAGCAGAAAATGCTTTCCAAGAGTTGGTCAAATCCTGAAGCATGGATTTTCATGCTACAAGAATAAACAAACATTTCTTATTGGCAAAAATGTATTGATTATAATGGTTCCTATTTTGATTAATAAAGATGTGTTTGAGCCTAGTTATAATGATTTAAAATTCATGGTCCAAAACAGCAACTACTTTTGCATCAACCTATATTTCCATTGCAATGCCCATTCCCAAATAAATACCACTTGCTTTTTGAAAGTTTCTCCCTATCTGTTGTTTAGATTGATCTAATTTGGTGTCCATTAAGCAGGAAGAAAGTGACCTCACCACAGATAGATCAGTGGCCCCTGGAATCAAGTGCAATACTAACTGAGCCCTTGGCATTCTCCACTTCCATGAGTTACTTTTTTTGCCCAGGTGAATCTCTTGAATTTTTAGATTATTTCTCTTTGGTGGGTTCCTTTTTACTTTATTCAGGATCTGATTGGCTTATAAGATTGCTGTAAATAAAGAAACTTGCATTCCTCTTAGAACTATAAAAATTTTTTGTTTCTTTGTTTTTGGCAAGCCCTTTCTGGTATAAAGCTATGTGTCCTCCTAGTTTGAGTACTCCAGTTTCTATAGAATTTATGTTCTGCATATAAGGCATATCTTTTCTGGTGAATTCACTTTTGATTCTTTCTGTATGTCTAATTTATTATCTTGTTTGATCTGCATGCCTAGCTTAAAATTTTTGTGAGCATTCTTATTTTGGTTTCATTTTGGTTTGGTTATACATGTTTATAAGTAATTTAGCTTTTAAACCTTTTTTATTTTTTTTTGAGACAGAGTCTTGCACTGTCGCCCAGGCTATAGTGCAGTGGCACGATCTCGGCTCACTGCAATCTCTGCCTCCAGGGTTGAAGCAATTATCCTGCCTCAGCCTCCTGAGTAGCTGGGACTACAGGCATGCACCACCACGCCCAGCTAATTTTTTTGTATTTTTAATAGATACTGGGTTTCACCATGTTGGCCACGATGGTCTCAATCTCCTGACCTCCTGATCTGCCCACCTTGGCCTCCCAAGTGCTGGGATTACAGGCATGAGCCATCACGCCTGGCTGGCTCTTTAACTTTTTTCCCCTTGCTTTCTTCTGAATATCTTCTCAGAACAAAAATAAGCATTCTAAATGGTGGATACAAGACAGCCAATTAAAGGTCATAAGGGCAGTAGCCACCATCTAAAACACTGAACCAAACGCCTAACTTTCCCTTGTGGAGTTTTCAGGATTCTCAATGACCTTGAGAGACTAGTAGGAAATGGAATGGGCTTTTTTGGACTGAGCAGTGGCACCTAAAGTCTGCAAAGAGGAGGTCACCTCTATCCTCAATGACAGCAGGAATAAACCAGGAAACCAGCAGGACTCACAGACCCTCTGAAGGAAGCAGATTGCTCCTGCAGGACGCAGGAGACACCCCAAATATGGTGAGTACCCAAATTGTGGAAGTGGGAAAGGGAGATCATCTGTCCCGAACACACACCCCAGTGAAAAAACTGACGGTCTAGATTATGGAAGAAGATTATGATCTTACCTGGAGCTGAGTCAACTGAGAGAGCCAATCAAAATACAGGGGTAGAGGAAGCAGTGGGAAAAGTTCTGTGAGCTCTCTGGGTCCCCTAGCAAACCACTTCTGCCTGGCCTCACAGTTGTCCTTTGGTAGGGTGGCCAGAGGCACTGGGAAAGGCCACAGGGAGAAGGAAATTTCCAGCTGAACTTGTAATAGTTTGAACTGATCAAGAAGTCTCTTGGCCAGAACTCAGGAGAGGGCATGAATCCTGTGTGCAGACTCCATAGGCAGGGAAAGAAGGAAAGCCATGCGTGCTTTCACAGCTAGGAGGCAGGTAGCCTGAGGCAAGTTCTCAGCCCTGCTTGCTCACTGCCTAGAAACAGACTCAGTGCTATTGAGGGCGGGGGCAGTGGGAGTGACACTAGCTTTCTGGATTTCGCGGGAGCTGGGTGAGGCCTGTAACTGCTGGCTTTCCCCCACTTCCCTGACAACCTGCATGACACAGTAGAGACAACCATTATCTTCCTAGAAATATAACTCCAATGACCTGGGAACTTCAGCCCATTCCCCAGAGCAGCTGCAGCAAGACCTGGCCAAGGAGTGTCTGACCTCAGACGTATCTAGCCCTGCCCCCACCCAATGGTCCTTCCCTACCTATACCCATCGCTGAAGACAAAGGGCATATACTCAGGAGTTCCACTGCCTTTCCTCTCCATAATACCACAGCTGATACTCTCTCAAAAGCACCACCTCCCAGCAGGAGGTCAACCGGAATAAAAATAGTGCATTAAACCACCAAAGCTAAGAACCCTCACAGAGTCCATTTCAACCCCTGCCACCTCCACCAGAACAGGTGCTGGTATCCACGGCTAAGAGACCCAAAGACAGTTCACATCACAGGACTCTGGAAACAACCCCCAGTATGAGCCCAGAGCCTGGTAGACTTGCTGAGTGGCTAGATTCAAAAGAGAGATAACAATTACTGCAGCTTGGCTCTCAGGATGCTAAATCCACAGGAAAATGGGGAGAGTGCTACATCAAGGAAACAAACCTAAGAATAACTGGCATTCCTGAGGAAGAAGAGAAATCTAAAATATGAAAAACATATTTGGGGGAATAATCAAGGAAAACCTCCCTGGCCTTGTTAGAAGCCTGGACACTCAAAAACAAGAAGCACAAAGAACACCTGGGAAATTTATCACAAAAAGATAATTGCCTATGCACAGTAACATCAGTTTATCTAAAGTTAAGATGAAGGAAAGAATCTTAAGAACTGAGACAAAAGCACCAGGTAACCTAAAAAGGAACACCTATTCAATTAACAGCAGATTTCTCAACAGTAACCCAACAGCCTAGAAGGGATTGGGACCCTATCTTCAGCCTCCTCAAAACAATTATCAGCCAAGAATTTTTTATCCAACAAAACTAAGCTTCATATAATGAAGATATAATCTTTTTCAAACAAATGCTGAAAGAATTCACCACTACCAAGCCACCACTATAAGAACTGCTAAAAGGAGTTCTAAAACTTGAAATAAATCCTGGAAACACATCAAAACAGAATCTCTTGAACCTCTTTAAAGCATAAATCTCACAGGACCTATGAAACCAAAATATAATTTAGAAAACAAAATCAAAAAACAAAAAACCAATGTATACAGGCAACAAACAGCATGATGAATGGAATGGTACCTCACATCTCAATAACAATATTGACTGTAAATGGCCTAAATGCTCCACTTAAAATATACAGAACTGCAGAATGGATATGAATTCACCAACCATCTGCTGCCTTCCAGAGACTCATCTAACAAGTAAGGACTCACATAAACTTAAGGTAAAGGGGTGAAAAAAGACATTTCATGCAAATGGACACCAAAAGTGAGCAGGAGTAGCTATTCTTATACCAGACAAAACAAACTTTAAAGCAACAGCAGTTACAAAAGACAAAGAGGGATATTATATAATGATTAAAGGCCTTATCCAACAGGAAAATATCACAATCCAAAATATATATGCCCCTAACATTGGAGCTCCCACATTTATAAAACAATTACTAATAGACCTAAGAAATGAGATAGACAGCAACACAATAATAGTAGGGGATGTCAATATTCCACTGACAGCACTATACAGGTCACCAAGACAGAAAGTCAACAAAGCAGCAATGAAGTCAACCTATACCCTGGGGTACCTCCACCAAGATGGCAGAATAGGAAGAGCTCCGATCTGCAGTTCCCAGCAAGAGTGCACTGGAAGACAAGTAGTCTCTGCATTCCAACTGAGGCACCAGGTTCATTTCACTGGGACTGGTTAGATAGTAGGAACAGCCCGAGGTGGGCAAGCTGAAGCACGGTGGGCATCACCTCACCCAGGTGGTGCAAGGGGCCAGAGGACTCTCTCTCCGAGCCAAGGGAAGCCATTAGGGACTTTTCTGGACACTCTGGCACTCCAGCTCAGATACTGTGTTTTCCCACAGTCTACACAACCCGCAGACTAGGAGATTCCCTCTGGCACTTACAATACCAGTGCCATGGGTTTCCAGCACAAATCTGGGTGGCCGTTTTAGTTGAATGGCACCTGGAACACCAGTGAGACAGAACCATTCATTCCACCTGAAAAAGGGGGCTGAAACAAGGGAGTCAAGTAAGCTGATTTGGGAGGTCCCACCCCCATGAAGACCAGCAAGCTAAGATCCACCGGCTTGAAATTCTTGCAGCCAGCACAGCAGTCTGAGCTTGACCTGGGATGTTCGAGCTTAATGGGGAGATGGCCACCCACCACTGATGAGGCTCTGGTAGGCAGTTTCAACACTGCCTGTGTAAACAAAGCCACTGGGAAGTTTACACAGCGGCTGGGCAGAGCCCAGCATGGCAACTCAGCAAGGCTTCTGCAGGCAGACTGTCAAGTAGATTCTCTTCTTGCTGAGCAGGACATCTTAGAAAAAAAAGACAGCAGCCCATCAGGGACTGAAAAAGCCCCTACCTTCCTGGGACAAACCACCTGGAAAAAGGGACAGTTGTGGGTTCCACTTCAGCAGACTTAAACGTCCCTACCTGGCAGCCCTGAAGGGAACAACAGATCCCCTATCACAGTGCTTGAGCTCCACTAAGGGACAGGCTGCCTCCTCAAGTGGCTCCCTGACCCCCCGTGTAGCCTAACTGGGAGACATATCATACAGGAGAGCTCTGGCTGACATCTGGCAGGTACCCTTTTGGGATGAAGCTACCAGAGGAAGGAACAGGCAGCAATATTTGCTGTTCTGCAGCCCCCATGAGTGATTCCCAGGCAAGCAAGGACTGAAGTAGATCTCCAGCAAACTCCAGCAGACCTGAAGCAGAGAGGCCTGACCGTTAGAAAGAAAACTAACAAACAGAATGAAATCGCTTCAACATCAACAGAAAGGACATCCACTCAGCAATCCCATCCAAAAGTCACCAACTTCAAAGACCAAAGGTAGATAAATCCATGAAGATGGGAAGAAACCAGTGCAAAAAGGCTGAAATTGCCAAAAGCCAGAGCACCTCTTCTCCTCTAAGGGATCACAACCCCTTACCAGCAAGGGACCAAAACTGGATTGAACATGAGTGACAAATTGACAGAAGCAGGCTTCAGAAGGTGTGTAATAACAAACTTCTTTGAGCTAAAGGAGCATATTCTAACCCAATGCAAGGAAGCTAAGAACACTGAAAAAAGGTTAGACAAAATGCTAACTAGAATAACCAGCATGGAGAAGAAAGTAAATGACATGATGAAGCTGAAAAACACAGCATGAAAACTTCATGAAGCATACACAAGTTTCAGTAGCCAAATTAATCAAGCAGAAGTGATATCAGAGATTGAAGATCAACTCAATAAAATAAAATGAGAAGACAAGATTAGAGAAAAAAGAATGAAAAGAAATGAACAAAGCCTACAAGAAATATAGGATTATGTGAAAAGACCAGATCTACATTTGGTTAGTTCTCTGAAAGTGATGGGGAGAATGAAATCAAGTTAGAAAACACTCTTCAGGATATTATCCAGGAGAACTTCCCCAACCTAACAAGTCAGGCCAACATTCAAATACAGGAAATACAGAGAACACCACAAAGGTATTCCTTGACAAGAAAAATCCCAAGACATATAATTGTCAGATTCACCAGGGTTGAAAGGAAGGAAAAAATGCTAAGATCAGTCAGAAAGAAAGGTCAGGTTACCCACAAAGGGAAGCCCACCAGACTCAAAGCAGATCTCTCGGCAGAAACCCTACAAGCCGGAAGAGAGTGGGAGCCAATATTCAACATCCTAAAAGAAAAGAATTTTCAACCCAGAATTTCATATACAGCCAAACTAAGCTTCATAAGTGAAAGAGAAATAAAACCCTTTACAGACAAGCAACTGCAGGGAGATTTCGTCACCATCAGGCCTGCTCACAAGAGCTCCGGAAAGAAGCGCTAAACATAGAAAGGAAACAACCAGTACCAGCCCCGCAAAAACATACAAAACTATAATGATCATCGACACTATGAAGAAACTGCAGCAACTAATGGACAAAGCAACCAGCTAGCCTCAAAATGGTAGAATCTAATTGACACATAACAATATTAACCTTAAATGTAAATAGGCTAAATGCCCCAATCAAAAGACACAGACTGGTAAATTGGATAAAAATTCAAGACCCATCAGTGTGCTGTATTCAGGAGACCCATCTCACATGCAAAGACACACATAGGCTCAAAATAAAAAGATGGAGGAAGATTTACCAAGCAAATGGAGAGAGAGAGAAAAAAGCAGCAATTACAATCCTAGTCTCTGATAAAACAGACTTTAAACCAACAAAGATCAAAAGAGACAAAGAAGGGCATTATATAAGGGTAAAATGATTAATGCAACAAGAAGAGCTAACTATCCTAAATATATATGCACACAATTCAGGAGCAACTAGATACAAAAAGCAAGTTCTTAATGACCTGCAAAGAGACTTAGACTCCCATACAATAATAGTGGGAGAATTTAACACCCCACCGTCAATACTAGAAAGATCAATGAGACAAAAAATTAGCAGGACTTGAACTCAGATCTGGACCAAGCAGACCTAATAGACATTAACAGAACTCTTCACCCCAAAACCACAGAATATACATTCTTCTTACCACCACATTGCACTTATTCTAAAAATGACCACATAATTGGAAGTGAAACACTCCTCAGCAAATGCAAAAGAATGGAAATCATAACAAACACTCTCTCAGACCACAATGCAATCAAATTAGAACTCAGGATTAAGAAACTCACTCAAAACCGCACGATGGAAACTAAACTCATTCAAAACCGTACACGGAAACTAAACAACCTGCTCCTGAATGACCACTGGATAAATAATGAAATGAAGGCATAAATAAAGATGTTCTTCAAAACCAATGAGAATGAAGACACAACATACCAGAATCTCTGGGACACATTTAAAACAGTGTCTAGAGGGAAATTTATAGTATGAAATGCCAATACGAGAAGCAAGGGAAAGATCTAAAATCAACACCCTAACGTCACAATTAAACTAACTAGAGGAGCAATATCAAACAAATTCAAAAGCTAGCAGAAGGCAAGAAACAACTAAGATCAAAGAAGAACTGAAGGAGCTAGAGACACAAAAAATCCTTCAAAAAATCAATAAATTCAGGATCTGGTTTTTTGAAATGATCAGCAAAATAGATAGACTGCTAACCAGACTAATAAAAAAGAAAAGAGAAAAGATTAAAATAGATGCAATAAAAAATGATAAGGGGATATTACCACTGATCCCATAGAAATACAAACTACCATCAGAGATTACTACAAAAACCTCTATGCAAATAAACCAGTAAATCTAAAGGAAATAGATAAATTCCTGGACACTTACACCCTCCCAAGACTAAACCAGGAAGAAGTTGAATTCCTGAATAGACCAATAATGAAGTCTGAAGTTGAGGCAGTAAGTAGTAGCCTACCAACCAAAAAAAAGTCCAGGACCAGACGGGTTCACAGCCAAATTCTACAAGAGGTACAAAGAGGAGCTGATACTCCTTCTGAAACTATTCCAAACAATACAAAAAGGGGGAATCCTCCCTAAGTCATTTTATGAGACCAACATCATCCTGATACCCAAACCTGGCAGAGACACAACTAAAAAAGAAAATTTCAGGCCAATATCCATGATGAATATTGATACAAAAATCTTGAATAAAATATTGGCAAATGAAATCCAACAGCACATAAAAAGCTTATCCATCATGATCAAGTTGACTTCATCCCAGGGATGCAAGGCTGGTTCAACATACGCAAATCTATAAATGTAATCCATCACATAAACAAAACCAAAGACCACATGATTATCACAAAAGATGCAGAGAAGGCCTTTGAAAAAATTCAACAGCACTTTATGCTAAAAACTCTCAATAAACTAGGTATCGATGGATGATATTTCAAAATAATAAGAGGTATTTATGACAAACCCACAGCCAATATCATACTGAATGGGCAAAAACTGGAAGCATTCCCTTTGAAAACTGGCACAAGACAAGGATGCCCTCTCTCACCACTCCTATTCAACATAGTATTCGAAGTTCTGTCTAGGGTCACCAGGCAAGAGAAAGAAATAAAGTGTATTTGAATAGGAAGAGATGATGTCAAATTGCCCGTTTGCAGATGACATGATTGTATATTTAGAAAACCCCATTGTCTCAGCCCAAAATCTTCTTAAGCTGATAAGCAACTTCAGCAAAGTCTCAGGATAGAAAATCAATGTGCAAAAATAGCAAGCATTCCTATACACAAATAATAGACAAACAGAGAGCCAACTCATGAGTGAACTACCATTCAAAATTGCTACAAAGAGAATAAAATACCTAGGAATACAACTAACAAGAGATGTGAAGGACCTCTTCAAGAAGAACTACAAACCACTACACAAGGAAATAAGAGAGGACACAAGCAGATGGAAAAACATTCCATGATCACGGTTAGGTAGAATCAATATTGTGAAAATGGCCATATTGCCCAAAGTAATTTATAGATTCAATGCTATCTTCATTAACCTATCAATGGCCTTCTTCCTAGAATTGGAAAAAACACCTTAAACTTCATATGGAACCAAAGAAGAGCCTACATAGCCAAGACAATCCTAAGGGAAAAAAAAAAAAAAAAGCTGAAGGCATCATGCTACCTGACTTCAATCTATATTACAAGGCTACTATAATCAAAACAGCATGGTACTGGTACCAAAACAGAGATATAGACCAATGGAACAGAACAGAGGCCTCAGAAATAACACCACACATCTACAACCATCTGATCTTTGACAAACCTGACAAAAAGGAGCAATGGGGAAAGGATTCCCTATTCAATAAACAGTGTTGGGAAAACTGCCTAGGCATATGCAGGAATCTGAAACTGGGTCCCTTCCTTACACCCTACACAAAAATCTCTAGATGGATTAAAGATTTAAACATGAGGCCTAACACCATAAAAACTCTAGAAGAAAACCTAGACAATACCATTCAGGACATAGGCATAGGCAAGTACTTCATGATTAAAACATCAAAAGGAATGGCAACAAAAGCCAAAATAGACAAACGGGATCTAATTAAACTTCAGAGCTTCTGTACAGCAAAAGAAACAATCATTAGAGCAAACTGGCAACAAAGAGAATGGGAAAAAATTTTGCAACCACCCCTCTGACAAAGGGCTAATATCCAGAATCACAGAGAACTTAAACAAATTTACAAACAAACAAACAATCCCACCAAAAAGTAGGCAAAGGATATGAACAGACACTTTTCAATACAAGACATTTATGCAGCCAACAAACATATGAAAAAGAAAAAAAAAAGCTCATCATCACTGGTCATTAGAGACATGCAAATCAAAGCCACATTGAGATACTACCTCATGCCAGTTAGAATGACAATCATTAAAAAATCAGATACTGGAGAGGATGTGGAGAAATAAGAACACTTTTACACTGTTGGTGGGAGTGTAAATTAATTCAACCATTGTGGAAGACAGTGTGGCGATTCCTCGAGGATCTAGAAATAGAAATGCCATTTGACCCAGCAATCCCATTACTGGATATATACCCAAAGGATTATAAATCATTCTGTTATAAAGACACATGCACACACATGTTTATTGCAGCGTTGTTCACAATAGCAAAGGCTTTGAACCAACCCAAATGCCCATCAATAATAGACTGGATAAAGAAAATGAGTCACATATGTACCATGGAATACTATGCAGCCACAAAAAAGGATGAGTTTGTGTCCTTTGCAGGGACATGGGTGAAACTGGAAACCATCATTCTCAGCAAACTGACACAAGAACACAAAACCAAACATTTCATGTTCTCACTCATAAGTGGGTATTGAACAATGAGAATACATGGATACAGGGAGATGAACATCACACACCAGGGCCTGGGGGTGGGGGACTAGGGGAGGAATGCAGGAGGTGTGGGGATTCAAGAAGGATAGCATTAGGAGAAGTACCTAATGTAGATACTGGAGCAATGGATGCAGCAAACCACCACCATGGCACGTGTATACTTATGTAACAAACCTGCATGATTTGCACATGCAATCCAGAACTTAAAGTATAATAAACAAATTTTTTAAAAATAAAATTTAAAAAAATTCAACAAAAAAGGGGAAAAATAATAAAATCCAGAATCCCACACAGCAGCAACAACAACAACAACAAAAACAAAACCAAAAAACTATACCCTGGAACAAATGGACTTAACAGATAGAAACAGAACATTCCATCCAACAACCACAGAATGTATATTCTATTCAACAGCACATGGAACTTTATCCAAGACAGACCATATGATAGACCACAAAATGAGCATCAATAAATTTAAGAAAACTGAAATTACATCAAGCACTCTCTCAGATCACAGTGGAATAAAAATTGAAACCAACTCCAAAGGAACCTTCAAAATCTTGGAAATATGTAGAAATTAAATAACCTGCTCCTAAATAATCACTGAATCAAAAATGAAATCAAGATGGAAATTTAAAAAATTCTTTCAACTGAACAGTAGTCACACAACCTATCAAAACCTCTGGGATACAGCAAAGGCAGTGCTAAGAGGAAAGTTCATAGCCCTTAATGCCTACATCAAAGAGACTGAAAGGGCACGCACAGGCAATCTAAGATCACACCTCAAGGAATTAGACAAACAAGAACACAACAAAACAAACCCAAACCTAGCAGAAGAAAAGAAATAACCAAGATCAGAACAGAACTAAATAAAACTGAAACAACAAAAATACAAATGATAAATGAAACAAAAACCTGATTCTCTGAAAAGATAAATAAAAGTGATAGACCATTAGCAAGATTAACCAAGAAAAGAAGAGGGAAAAATCCAAATAAGTTAACTAAGAAGCAAAACAGAAGATCTTACACCTGACACCACAGATATATAAAAGATCACTCAAGGCTACTCTTAACAAATTTCTGTACACAAACCAGAAAATCCAGAAGAGATGAATAAATTCTGGGAAAGATACCATCCTCTTAGCTTAAATCAGGAAGAATTTAGATACCTGAACACACCAAAAACAAGGAGTTAGCCTGGAATGAGAGTTTTAGAATTACCAACAACAAAAAAGTCCAGAAGTAGATGAATTAACAGCAGAATTCTACCAGACGTTCAAAGAATTGATACCAATTCTATTGATACTATTCCACAAGAGAGAGAGGGAACCCTCCCTAAATCATTCTATAAAGCCAGTGTCACCGTAACACGAAAACCAGGAAAAGACATAACCAAAAAAGGAAACCACAGACCGATATTTCTAATGAACATAGATGCTAAAATCCTTAACAAAAATACTAGCTAACCAAATTCAACAGTATATCAAAAAGATAATCCACCATGATCAAGTGGGTTTCATACCACAGATACAGGGATAGTTTAACATACACGTCAATGAACGTAATACACCACATAAATAGAATTGAAAACAAAAATCACATGATCATCTCAATAGATGCAGAAAAAGCATTTGACAAAATCCATCATCCTTCATGATTAAAACTCTCAGCAAAATCAGAATACAAGGGACACACCTCAATGTAATAAAAGTCATGTATGACAAACCCACAGCCAACATAATACAGAATCAGGAAAAGTTGAAAGCATTCCCTCTGAGAACTGGAACAAGACAAGGATGCACACTCTCACCACTCCCCTTCAACATAGTACTGGAAATTGTAGCCAGACCAATGTGACAAGAGAAAGAAATAAAGGCATCCAAATCAGTAACAAGGAAGTAAAGCTGTTGTTATTTGCTGATGATATGACTGTTACCTAGAAAACCCTAAAGACTCCTCCAGAAAGCTCTTAGAACTGATAAAAGAATTCAGCAAAGTTTCCAGATCCAAAAATAAGTGTACACAAATCAGTAGCTCTCCTATACATCAACAGCAACCAAGTTGAGAATTAAATCAAGAACTCAACCCCTTTTACAATAGCTGCAAAAAATTTTTAAATACTTAGGAAAATACCTAACCAATGAGGTAAAAGCCCTCCACAAGGAAAACTACAAAACACGACGGAAAGAAATCTAGACAACACAAATGGAAACATATCCCATGCTCATGCATAGGTAGAATCAGTATTGTGAAAATGACCACATTGCCAAAAGCAATCTATAAATACAATGCAATTCCTATCAAACCACCATCATTCTTCACAGAATTAGAAAAAAAAAAATTCTAAAATTCATATGGAACTAAAAAAGAGGCCACATAGCCAAAGCCAGATCAAGCAAAAAGAACAAATCTAGAGGCATCACATTGCCTGATTTTAAACTATATTATAAGGCCATAGTCACCAAAAAAACATGGTACAGATAAAAAATAGTCACATAGACCAATGGAACAGAACAGAGAACCCAGAAATAAACCCAAACACTTACAGCCAACTGGTCTTAGAAAAAACAAACAAAAACAGAGAGAAAGGAAATCCTTTTCAACAAATGGCACTGGGATAATTGGCTAGGTGAATAAAACTGGAATCTTATCTCTGACCTTAAACAAAAATCAACTCAAAGTGAATTAAAGACTTAAATCAAAGACCTGAAACTATTAAAATTCTAGAAGACAACATTGGAAAAACCCTTCTAGACATTGGCTTAGGCAAGCATTTCATGACCAAAAACCCAAAAGCAAATGCAATAAAATAAAGGTAAACAACTGGGACTTAATTAAAATAAAGAGCTTTTGCAGGGCAAAAGGAACAATCAGCAGAGTAAACAGACAACCCATGGAGTGGGAGAAAATCTTCACAGTCGGTACATCTGACAAAGCACTAATATCCAGAATCTACAACAAACTCAAACAAATCTGCAAGAAAAAAAAATCTCATCCAAAAGTGGGTAAAGGACATGAATAGACAATTCTCAAAAGAAGATATACAAATGGCTACCAAACATATGAAAAAAATGCTCAACATCACTAATGATTAGGGAAATGGAAATCAAAATTGCCGTGTGACACCACCTTACACCTGCAAGAATGGCCATAATCAAAAAATAAAAAAATAGTAGATGTTGGCATGGCTGCAGTGAACAGCAAACACTTTTACACTTCTGGTGAGAATGTAAACTAGTACAACCACTATGGAAAATAGTGTGTAGATTCCTTAAGGAATTAAAAGTAGAGCTACCATTTGATCCAGCAATCCCACCACAGGGTTTCTACTCAGAGGAAAGGAAATCATTATACACAAAAGATACTTGCAGATGCATGTTTATAATGTTTATAGCAGCACAATTCACAATTGCAAAATTGTGAAACCAACCCAAACTCCCATCACTCAACAATAGGATAAAAAAACTACATATATATATATATGATGGAATACTACTGAATACATATATATATATACTACTGAATATATATATATATGTATTCACTATGTATTCAGTAGTATTCCATCATATAACAATAATAACTATATATATATATATTCAGTAGTATTATATATATATGATGGAATACTACTGAATATATATATATATATATATCTCCTAGTTTTTCCATGCCAGTAATTCATTCCTTTTATGGTTCAGTAGTATTCCATCATAAAAGGAATGAATTAATAGCATTCGCAGCGACCTGGATAAGATTGGAGATTATAATTCTAAGTGAAGTAACTCAGGAATGGAAAACCAAACATTGTATGTTCTCACTCATTAGTGGGAGCTAAGCTATGAGGATGCAAAGGCATAAGAATGGCACAATGGACTTTGAGGACTCAGAGAGAAAGGGTGGGAAGTGGGTGAAGAATAAAAGACTACACAAAGGGTGCACTGTATACTGGTGGGGTGATGGGTACACCAAAATCCCCCAAATCACCACTAAGGAATTTACTCAGGTAACCAAACACCACCTGTTCCCCCAATAACCTATGGAAATAAAAAAAATAATAAAAAGTAAAGCAAACAGAAAATAAAAGGAATGGAATGGGATCCTTGAAATTCTAAATCATGCCAAAGCTCTAGGACTTCAAACAGCTATAAATTCAAGACTTATAGTCCATTCTGGTGTATATTTTAAATCAATGGACAAAAATCACACCAAGGATAATTTATGGCCATTAAGGGAGATCATTCAAACTCTCCAACCTTGTTTTTCTTATAACTAAATTAGAAACTGCAACCATCTGCAGCATTAACATGTAGAGCCTTCTAAGTTCTGCATCTATCTCTGTTTTTATCTGCCTACTTTCAATCTGCTGACTTTTCTTTTGGTATTAAGGTAAGCTCACTGCTTATGGAATTCCAGTCAAGCTTTGCTTTTTGTTACTGTTGTTGTTGGTTGTTTGTTTGTAGTTTTAAAGGGCTTCCAAATTAATGGCTTCACGAATCGAAAAACCATTGTTGGCTCCATGGTAACCAACAACCTAGACATCTTTTGGAAATATATATTTAGATTTGCCTTGAAGACAATCATTTAGGTTGACAGAAGAATTGAAGGATTGACATTCTTAAAAAAAAAAGAAAAAAATAGATAAATGTTCATCAGAGTTATGTTCTCAGATCAAATGGATCAAACTCAAGCCCAGAGCAATAATCTAATATATCTGTCTGGCATGACAATTTCATTATCTGCTATGCATGAACCAGAAAAGTCTGGGGGTAAAAAACTGCAAATAACTTTTCCTCCAACATTTTCCTGCCCAAATTGACTAGTCAAGCAAACAAAACCAATAAACAAAAGACAAATTTGTTACTAAAATTCAAGACTACTTGGAGATTTCGTTTTTTTCACACAATTCAGATCATACCAGATAATATGTAAACATTTAAAAATTGTAACCACTAAATTCATTTGAAACTGAAAAAAGGGGAGAGTAAAAAAAAATTTTTTAAACTGCTTTATCCAAAGTTTTGGCCCACAGCCTTCATTAGACTACCCATCAGGGAAAATAAAATTTAGTCAGGTGAACAGGTCATGTTGTCAGAAATATAATTTAGATCTAACTGCTTTTTATAAACTGGTGAGATTATACCATGTATTTATTATGTTTTATTGCCTAATGACTAAAATTCTAAAATGAAAGCTAAAAGATCTTTGTATGTAAATATATGTTTAGAGATGTCTATTTATATGCACATATATTATGTTGTGTGTTGTGTCTGCATGGTAGAATTTGGCATAGTTTGTCAAAAATCCCTTAAAGAATTCCATCTACACTGGCTTAGAAAAGTAAAATAGAAACTGTTAAAATAGCTAATAACCCAAATGACTTTAGTTCATGTGACATAAGTAGATCTTTAATAACTATGTTGGTTTTGAAATTCTTGGTAAAAATACAAAAATATAATTCAAAATTGCTGGCATATATTTTTGCTTGGACTTACTAGTCAGTTTTATATTTGCCTTTGCTAGATGTTTTAAGGTGTCAGGGTTTTATACAACAGCAAAATACTACAAAATCAACCTGAAAACAGAATGTATCTTTATTTGTGTATAATTACTCTAGTAATTATTCTATGATAATTTATAGGTTGGGTATGGTGCCGCATGCCCGTAATCCCAGCATTTTGGGAGGCCAAGTCAGGTGGATCACAAGGTCAAGAGATGGAGACCATCTCGGTCAACATGTTGAAACCCTGTCTCCACTAAAAAATAGAAAAATTGGCTGGGCATGGTGGCACACACCTGTAGTCCCAGCTACTTGGGAGGCCGAGGGAGGATAATCGCTTGAAACTGGGATGCAGAGGTTGCAATGAGCCAAGATCGTGCCACTGCATTCCAGCCTGGTTACAGAGCAAGACTCCAGCTAAAAAAAAAAAAATTATAATTACTCTAATAAATAAGAGCAATTTATTACTGTTGGTATCATGAAAACAGCTGTATCTTCTAATTTATTGGCAAAATGCTCATGTAAGTTTCTTACTCGGGTGAACCCTGATATTCACAGGCTATAAAAATCATTAACAGAAAAATAACCTGAAAGAACAGCTAGCTTTGTCTAATATTTTGGTTTTCATAAGTAATCTAGGTATAATTGAAAAAATGAATCAGGTAAATGTAAATGAGATAAATGTTTATAAACAAACTGTATTATAAGTTTAAATGTTAAAGTTACGTGATATTAAATTTACTGATAGATACTCATTAAATGTCTGGATAATTTTCAAAGAAGATAAAATAATGAAAC
Organism: Plecturocebus donacophilus; assembly: GCA_004027715.1. Lineage (NCBI taxonomy): Eukaryota > Metazoa > Chordata > Mammalia > Primates > Pitheciidae > Plecturocebus > Plecturocebus donacophilus. Next base: position 60,609 of record PVKP010006279.1, read on the forward strand.
ATAAATTGCTAAACATAAATATAGAATTTTACTTCGCTTCATAAATTTTATAGAAAGGCTAAGTATATGGACCTATCAAAGTATATAAAAATTATGTTATGGAAAAACATCTTTCTAAAAATTATAAAATGTTTCTTCTCTACAAAACACTGACATGTGACAGACAGTTTAAAATTTGTTTCCTAGGTTATCACTAAAAATTAAGGTTACTAAGAATTAGGCATTCTAATTAATATATATAATTCTGTATACAAAGTATACAGAAACTCACATATTTCTGATGAGAAAAATTACAAGGCATTAAAAATTATCATTTAAAAATTTTTTTCCTAAAATCAGAGGCTAGTTATTTCAAAAAGTAAAATTATTGAAGGAAATAGAAAGATACATCTCAGTGAGATGTAAAGAAAGTTATCAAAACGTCTCATGTACAACATCAATAAAAATACCTACTGTGTATCCACAAAAAATTTTAAATAATTTTTTAAAATTTAAGAGAATTTGTCTATGAACAAGAAATCTGTGAGCTAAATTTTCTGTCCTAAAGTAAAATCCCTGGTTATTTAACAAAGAAGAAATATAGAACAAAACTAATAGTCTAAGCATGTCATGGAAGGTTGGCATAAGTCATGGAAAGTTTGTGAAGAATGAATTTATGAAAAAAAAATTTGTATGCTGGCTATAATTAGAAGGGAATTATAAGTCTTTCTAAAGATTAGTTTTGATTTATGTGTGCATGCTACATATACAGGGTGATACAAAATTAAAAATTTGGTCTTCTATGGTAGAACAAGATTTTCTTGAGGTATTAATCTGCTCTCAGTAAACAATTATGAGAGGTTATGATATTTAATTCTGAGATGTTTCTTTAAAGTTTCAACCATCTTCTGAACTGCAGCTTTACATTTTTAGGGCAACATTTTGCTCCAGTATAACTTGATTCTGTACTTTTGGCTTTTCCGGCAAACACTCTTCCTGTATTGATTAAATTTAAGTGTCTTTCATTAGACTTGACTTCCAGGTTATCTAAATAGCCTCCCATAAGGAGAAACAATCACGCTGAAAAATATTTTTCTTTATATTTTTTAAAACTGGCCTAAGAAAAGATTTTATGTTTTATCAATAATTCCCTGGGTTTTGGTGTCATCTTTAACGAGTCTGTTTTTATTACTTAGGAAAACTGAGTTTTGTAAGGGTTAAGGCATTTTTTACATCCAAGTGACTTTTCTGTATTGTTTTTGAAGTCTTTTGATTATCACTCTGCTCAAATGAATGATTATAGTGTCATAGTGATTACATGATTATGGGTCACAGTGACCTGTGATTCCATTTTGATCAAGTGTTTTAAACTTTTCACATCTTTGATGAGCTTCCTCTGTGACAAAATTAAGTCTTTTTGACCTAGAATTAATCTAGGCCCCTGTGCAGAGCCTCGGTAGACAGATGTGTCATCTTGTAATAATTAGGCTTATTTGATAAATTGTATGGGAAACATTGTCAAATGATAAATGATGCTAGATCTTCTTTCAGTTATATTTATAGGTGTGTTATTTATATGAAAGTTGCAAAATTATATAAACTCTTAGAAGTCTAATATGTCATCAGTCATAATTCTGGTCATGTTGTATGTTACAAAAATAACCAAATTTTATTGTCAATTGCTGAATAATAAACTTCCATCAGATTTTTAATCACGGCTCTTTCAAATCTCTGTTATCCATAATTTTGAATCTTCTCTAAAAGCGTTTGCAATAAAAGTCATTGAAAAGACTCTAACAAGTATTCCTAAATACATTTTTCTAATAACTTTCAGATCAATGGACTAAATATAAATTTTCCAAAACCCTAATGAAAAACTGGCAAATTTGTGAAACTGCTAATGAAGGTCAAGCCAAATGAAAACTAATTACATGAAATAAAATAACTAAGACAATGTTTTAAGACTTTTATGTGAAAACTGTTGATTCTTTAACTATTTTGTTTCCCAGATTTAAGGAAATGTTTTCTCTTAAATTTTCTATAGTTTATAGTAATTTGGTAAAGTGTACTTTTATAAACAAAAGTGAAAACATTTACTTTTGCTCTCTACTTGATTCTTTCAAAATTCAGAAAGTATTCATGAGTACTCTTATCTTTATGAAAGGATAATTGTTTGCATAAGTTCAGTAAGAATCTATTCTTTATAACAGGACAGAATTGGAACAAATGGTTATATTTCCAAGGCTTTGACTGGAATATTTATTTGACAATATGCATAGAATGCCTAGCTCCAAGGGTTTCCAACTTTATAGTGAGTCAATAACAATTGTCACTTCCTGGCAGGCCCAGAAACCTTAAGGCTATAAAAGAAATCGAAGATCTGCCTTGGTTTGGCTTCCAAATCTTAACAGATTTAAATCTGAGATTTCTATGTGGCAATCAGACCAAAATGTGATAAAATTAAATTTACTTTATAAACAATTTTTTAACTGTTTAGCTTTAATAAAAATTGGGATGACTATAGAGAGAAAAGTTACATTTCTAAAGAAAAGCTATAATACTCCTGTTTTTAGATTGTAGCCCTATGCATTGTTTTCAAGTTTTTATTATCTACCTGTAGACTAGGCTAGCTCCTGAATTACTCTAGTTTCTCTAATTCAACTCTTTTCTAAAGGATTACTAAAAAATGGGAACTGCTCTGTTCATAAAGCCCTGTGAGCTCAACCTATGTGAATTTTAAGTGACAAAATTATGTCTCATGTATGAGCCACACAGATAAACTCACCAAAGCCATCCATTGCCATAACCAAAGACATGTGGTAAGAAGTTGATGGCCTCATAAATGTAGACAGCTTTTCCCAAGTCTCATATTATGGAGTCTTGCTCTGACTCCATAATATGAGACTCTTCGGTCAGAACAAGACTCATTTTAAGACTCTTACCCTCTTAATGCTTACCTTCTACACTCAGCAGGAAAATGGTGTAATTGAAATTTCACAGACAGTACATTGCACTGCTAACTTGAAAGAACCCGACCTGAGATGCCTTAGTCTACTTAATGGGTAACTTTGGCAACATTCCTAATACAACTATTGCTCATTTTCTGCTTTAATTCAACCCAATCATGGAATGCTATATGGTAAAATTGTTCTATATTATCTATTGGTTAAATAAGAAAATGTATGTGCTATGGATACTACACACTTTACCTAGATAAATTCCTCTGAGGAAAATGAGATCCATATACACAAAATAAGAAAACAGCCACATGGTTATATCAGGTCCCACCTAATTCCCTATGGTCATTTCCTTTATTCAACTGGTTGCCTTTAAGCCTAGGTTCATGGATTAAAAACTACCAATACTTATTAAATTTCTGTAGATGTACAAGTTCTAACACAGTAATGCCGGTCCTGCACTTTGAGATGGTAGTGATGCCTATGGAATAGACGAAAATTGAACTTAACACTGAACTCCACGTAAACTTAGCCTGAGAGTCACTTCCTGCAAACCTCTGTTGTTGTTTAAATGTGGCTTAAAGAGCACTGACACTGATTCATGGTTGCCAATTACTCCCTAAAACATGGGACCAGTGCAACAAATTGGGACAAGACACAACCAAACTGGGCATCAAGAGACAACCTAAACTTAATCACAGGATGATTAGTCAACAATGCTTTTAGCAAAAGATACTGATAAAAAAGAGTGCTGGGCATGGTGGCTCACATCTATAATCCTAGCTCTTTAGGAGGCTAAGGCAGGAGGATCACTTGAGCCCAGAAGTTGGAGACCAGCCTGGGCAACACAGCAAAACCCCATCTCTACAAAAAAGTAAACAAATTAGCCAACTATGGTGATGCCCAACTGCAGTCCCAGTTACTCAGGGAACTGAAATGGAGGATGACTTGAGCTCAAGAGTTCAAGGTTACACTGAGGTATGATAACACCACTGCACTCCAGCCTAGGTAACAGAGTGAGATCCTATCTCTAAAAAAAATTGGGGGATTAGGGGGTGACTTTGAAAAGTTGTCAGAATAAAAGTGGAGGTACTCATGTTAAAAACTCTGACAAGACTGTGTGCAGTGGCTCACACCTGTAATCCCAGCACTTTGGGGGCTGAGGCAGGTGGATAACCTGATGACCAGAGTTTGAGATCAGCCTGGCCAACATGGCATAACCCGATCTCTACTAAAAATACAAAAAATTAGCCAGGTGTGGTGGTGCGTGCCTGTAATCCCAACTACTCAAGAGTCTGAGGCAGGAGAATCGCTTGAACCTGTAAGATAGAGGTTGCAGTGAGCTGAGATCGTGCCATTGCACTCCAGCCTAGACAACAAGAGTGAAACTCTGCCTCAAAAAAAAAAAAAAAAAAGCACCTGACAAATGAAACCAAAGAAGGACATAAAAGGAGGTTTCTCATGCATAAATCCCTGTAATAGGAATTGTCATAAAAGACTGCAAAAATTACAGCCTGCACAAAAGCCATCACAATCTTACACAAAAAAATACTTCTACAAGAACATCTGCCCAGTAACTGCCTGTCCAGCATCAAACTAATACCACCCTTATTATTGATCATTGTAGCCAAAAATAATTAATTCAAATACTTATTTAATCCTCATCCTTTTTCCTTTAAAAACTTTTGTCTTCCTTAACCTCCTGAATAGGCATCTAGATTACTATAGCACACATATTTCCACTGCAATGCCCATTCCCAAATAAATACTATTTTTTAAGAAAGTCTCTCTGTTATTAGGTTGAACTTTGTCCAACCCTTCACTTTCAGCCTATGCATGTCCTTAAAGCTAAAGAGAGTCTCTTGCAACAGTATATGGTTGGATCTTGTCTTTTAATCCATTCAGCCACTCTGTCTTTTGATTCAGGAGCTTAGTCCATTTGCATTTAATGTAATTATTAATAGGTAAGTATTTACTGCTGTCATTTTGTTCATTGATTTCTGCCTGTTTTGTACTTCTTTTATTCCTCTCTTCCTCTCTTGTTGTCTTCCTTACAGATTTGATGGTTTTTCTGGTAGTGGTGTTCTTTGATTCTTTTATATTTACCATTTTGTATGTACTCTAGGTTTGTGGTTACTATACAACTTGCATAAAACAACTTACAGTTTAAGCTGATAACAACTTAACTTCAATTGCATACAAAAATCTGACACTCTTCTTCCCCTCCCCACAACTTTACATTATTGATGTCAGAATTTATTCTATTTTGTATCATGTCTCTATTAATAAATTTGTGGTTGTATTTATTCTTATTACTTTAGTCTTTTAATTTTTATAGTTGGATCAGAAATGATTAATGTGTTATTATTACATTATTACACTTTTGTGTATTTGTCTATATATTTATCTTTAGCAGTTAGATGTATATTTTCATATCTGTGTTGCTGCTAAGCACCTTTTCATTTCAACTTGAACTATCTTTTTTCTGCAACCTCCAACTCCCTGATTCAAACAATTTCCCTGCCTCAGCCTCCTGGATAGCTGGGATTACAGGCACACACCACCACACCTGGCTAATCTTTCTGTATTTTTAGTAAAGAAGGGGTTTCACCATGTTGGCCAGACTGATCTTGAACTCCTGACCTCAGGCAATCTGCCCACCTTGGCCTCCCAAAGTGCTCGGATTACGGCTTACAGGCATGAGCGACTGTGCCTGGCCACTCCTTCATTTTTAAATGACAGTTTTGCTGGATATAGTATTCTTGGTTGAAAGAATTTTTTGTTGTTTTTTTTTCCCCCCTCCAGCATTTTGAATATATCATTCCACTGTTTTCTGTCCTGCAAGGTTTCTGCTGAGAAATCCACTCACAGCCTTTTGTGGGGTTCCTTGAATGCAATGAGTCACTATTTTCTTTCTCTTTCTGCTTTCAAAATTATTTCTTTGTATTTTATGTTTAACAACTTAATTATATTGTTTTTCTATGTAAATTTCTTCAGGTTCAAAATATTTTGGGTCTTTTGGGCTTCATGGAGCTGGATGTTCATTTCCTTCCACAGATTTGGGAAATGTTCAATTACTTTTCTTTCTTTTCTTTTCTTTCTTTCTTTTTTTAAACATATCATACAGCTGACAAGAGACTACGATCCAGGATATATAAAAGTGCTTACAGCTTAACAACAGAAAGGATAAACAATGCAACTTTTTAAATGGCACAAGATTTAATTAGATATATTCAAAGAAGATATAGAAATGACTATCATATAAAAATGTATCCAACATCCTTAACCATTAGGAAAATTTGAATCAAAACCACAATGAAGTTCCAAATTATATCCTCTATGATGGCAATAAGAATAATAATAAGGAATATGGCCAATGCCGATAAGGAGGTAGAGGAATTAGAATCCTGCCCATGCTGATGGTAAAGTAAAATGGTCTAGTCACTGTGGAAAATAATTTGGTGGTGGTTTCTCAAAAGCCAAATATAGATTTACCATACTAATTGACAATTTTAATAGTAAGTATATTTAACCCAGCATATTTGTAACAGTAATCGAAAATGTAATCTAATAAATATTCATGTTCATATCAGTACTATTCACAACAGCCAAAAGGTGGAAACAACCCAAGTGTCCATCAACAAATAAGTATATAAATAAAATATGGTATATAAACACAACACAATATTATTCAGTGATAAAAACATGCTATAACATAGGTGAACCTTGAGAACATTATGCTTTGTAAAAGAAGCTAAACACAAAACATCTCACAAAGCAGGATTTCACATACACACACACACACAATCCTCAGGAAAGGCAGAGAAAGACGCCAAATAGAGCCCTCCAACAATCATTCCACCACAGGAACACTAAATTGAACAACTGTCAATACAAAAAAGTGCTTTCATAGAAACCAAAAAAATAAAGAGAGAAGCAGAGAAAGATGGTGGAATAGAAGGCTTTACTGATTGTCCCCCCTGCAAGGACACCAATTTAACAACTATCTATACACACACACACACACACACACACACACGTTCAAAAGAACCAAAAATCAGATGAGCACTCACAGTACCAGATTTTAATTTATTATCACCAAGAGGCACTGAAGAGGTAGAAAAAAACAGCCTTCAATCACTGACACCACCTATCCCCTCACCCCTTTCGGTGGCAGCGTGTGTGGTGTAGAACATCTCTGGGTGCTGGGGAAGGGCGAACTCACCAATTGTGATGCAATAAACTCAGTGCTATACCGTTAGAGCAGAAAGAAAAATTGACCAAACTCAGCTAATGCCTGCCCACATAGGAAACATTTAAACCAGCCCTAACCAAACATGAATTGCTGATCCCAGTGGTCAGAACTTGAGTTCCTGCAAACCTTGTGGGTCTCTAAGTAAACTTGAAAGGCAGTCTAGGCCTAATAACTGGAACTCTCGGGCGAGTCCTAGTGCTGAACTGGGCCCAGAGACCTGGACTTGGGGGACATACAACCTACTGAAACACCAGCTGCAGTGGCTGAGTGCTGGCATCACCTCTTCCCTAACCCCAGGCTGAACCCCTAACCAGAGTTCATATCTCCAAAATATATCCCTTCCTTCTGCTTGAAGAGAGGAGAGGGAAAAGTGGGGAGGACTCTGTCTTGCATCCAGAATACCAGCTGAGCCACAGAGGGATAGGGCACCGGTCAGAGTGGTGAAGCCGTCATTCTAGGCCCCAGCTCCCAGATGATATTTCTAGACACACCCTTCAACAGAAGGGAACCCAATGCCTTCAAGAGAAGGACCCAGTCCTAGCAGTATTCATCACCTGCTAACTGAAGAGCCCTTGGGCCCTGAATAACCAGCAGACATACCCAGGTACTATGTCAAAGCCCTTGGGTGAGCCTCTGAGACTTGCTGGCTTCCGGTACCAGCTTGGACACGGCAGGGTAGAGCACCAAGCAAGCCCTTGGGGTCCCCAATTCTAGGACTTAACTCTTGTACAGCATCTCTGGACCTTCCCTGGGCCAGAGGGGAGCTCATTGCCCTGAAGGGTGAGTCCCAGGCCAGACAGCATTCACCACAATCTGACTTAAGAGCCCTTGGGCCTTAAGCAAACAGCAGTAGTCTGACAGTACTCCCTGCAACCTGTGGTAGTGGTGGCCAAGTCTGTTCTTGCACTGTTATAAAGAAATGCCTGGGATTGGGTAATTTTTAAAGAGAAGAGATTTAATTGGCTTACAGTTTCACAGGCTCTACAGGAAACATGGCTGTGGAAGCTTCAGGAAACTTTCAATTACGGCAGAAGGCAAAGGGGAAGCAGGCACATCTTACATGGCTGCAGCAGGAGGAAGAGTAAAGTGGGAGGTGCCACACACTTTTAAACAACCAGATTTTGCAATACCTCACTCACTATCACAAGAATAGCACCAAAGGAGAAATCGGCTCCCATGATCCAATCACCTCCCACCAGGCCCCACCTCCAACATTGGGGATTACAATTTTACATGAGATTTGGGCAGGGACACAGACCCAAATCAAATCATTTGCCTTTGGAAAAGGGAAGGAAGAGTGAGAAGGACTCTGGAAAAGGGAAGGAAGGAAGAGAAGGAAGAGTGAGAAGGATTAAGTTTAGGTTGTGATTAAGTTTAGGTTTGAGTGTCAGCTCAGCTGCAGTACAGTAGAAGACCAAGTAGACTTCTAAGGTTTTTTACTCTAGTTCCTGACGCCTGGACTATACTGTTTACCCACCTGGGGCCTGGGGGAACTTGTCACTCTTAAGGGAAGGACACAGGCCAGGCTGGCTTTGCTACCTGCTGATTATTGAGCCCCAGAGCCTTGAGCAAACATAGGCAGTAGTCAGGGAGTGGTTATAGCAGGGCTTGGGCAAGACCTAGTCCTGTGCTGGCTTCAGGTCTGACCTAGTGCAGTCATAGTGGTACTGGTCACAGAGGTGTTTATGTCACTCCACCCCAGCTTTAGGTGGCTCAGAACAGAGAGAGACTACATTCATTTGGGAGAAAGTAAGGGAAGGGAACAAGAGTCTCTGTCTGGTAATCCAGAGACTCTTGTCGAAACAATCAAGGTGGTACCCCTTTGAGTCTGCAAGAACCACAGGGTCGCTGGACTTGGGGTGCTCTCTAAAGCAGATATAGCTTAGATCAGAACATTCAAGTCCTTCCCAAGAAGGACAGGTACAAACCAGCCCAGACAGTGAAGACTACAATAAATACCTAACTCTTCAATGCCAAGACACTGAAGAAGATCTCGTAGCATCAACAATATCCAGGAAAACATGATGTCATCAAATGAACTAAATAAGGTACCAGGGACCAATCCTGGAGAAACAGTGTAACATTTCAAACAGAGAATTCAAAATAGCTGTGTTGAGGAAACTCAAAGAAATTCAAGATAACACAAAGAAGGAATTCAGAATTCTATCAGATAAATTTAACAAACGGATTGAAATAATCAAAGAGAATCAAGCAGAAATTCTGGAGCTGAAAAATATAATTGGCACAGTGAAGAATGTATCAGTGTCTACAATTCATCTAGCAGTACACTTCTCAGCAAAAACCTTACAGGCAAAGAGGAAGTGGCATGACATATTGAAGTACTGAAGTGGGGAAAAAAAATTTCCAACCTAGAATATATTCAGTAAAACTATCATTCAAACATGAAGAAGAAATACAGACTTTTTCAAACAAAAGAAGAACTGAGGGATTTTTGTCAACACCAGACCTGTTTTATAAGACACGATAAGAAGGAGTTCTACCGGGCATGGTGGCTCACACCTATATCCCAGCACTTTGGGAGGCCAAGATGGGTGGATTGCCTGAGGTCAGAGGTTCAAGAGCAGCCAGGCCAACATGGTGAAACTCCATCTCTACTAAATATACAAAAATTAGCCAGGCATAGTGGTGGGTGCCTGTAATCCCAGCTACTTTGGAGGCTGAGGCTGGAGTATTGCTTTAACCCAGGAGGTGGAGGTTGCAATGAGCAGAGCTTGTGCCATTGCACTCTAGCCTGGGCAACAAGAGCAAAACTCCATCTCTAAAAAAAAGTTTTAAAAAAGAGTTCTTCAATCTGAAAAAAAAAGGATACTAACGAGCAATAAGAAATCACCTGAAGGTTAAAACTGACCGTTAATAGTAAATACACAGACAAATACGCAATACCCTAATACTGTAATTGCAGTGTGTAAACCACTTATTTTTAGTAGGAAAACATAAAGAGAAATCTATCAAAAATAATAACTACAGTTATTATTTTTAAGAGATAAACAATATAAAAAGATATAGAGACAACACAAAGACAAAAAGTTAAAGAAATGAAGGTAAAGTGCAGAGTTTTTCAGTTTTCTTTTTGTTTGTATTTTTGTGTTTTCTTTGTAATCAGAGTTAAGTTGTCATCAGTTTAAAATAATAAATTATAAGATGTTACTTGCAAGCCTCATAATAACAAAACAAAAACTTATAATAGATACACAAAAAATTAAAAGCAAGAAATGAAAACATATTACCAGAGAAAATCACTTTTACACAAAGGAAGACAGGAAGGAATGAAGGAAGGTAGGACCAACAAACAACCACAAATCATATAACAAAATGGCAAGAGTAAGTCCTTAACTACCAACAATAACGTTGAATAACTGTAAATGAAATGAATTCTCCAATCAAAGGACACAGACTGGCTGAATGGATTAAAAAAACAAGACACAGCTGGGTACGGTGGCTCATGCCTATAATCCCAGCACTTTGGGAGGCCGAGGCGGGCAGATCACGAGGTCAGGAGATTGAGACTATCCTGGCCAACATGGTGAAACCCTGTCTCTACTAAAAAATACAAAAAAATTAGCTGGGCGTGGTGGTGCATACCTATAGTACCTGCTACTCAGAAGACTGAGGCAGGAGAATTGCTTGAACCCAGGAGGTGAAGATTGCAGTGAGCCAAGATAACAGCACTGCATTACAGTCTAGGTGATGGTGCAAGACTCCATCTCAAAAAAAAAAAAAAATGCACAAATAAACAAGACCCAACCATATGCTGCCTATAAGAAACTTGCTTCACCTTAAAGATAAATATAGGCTAAAAATAAAGTGGTGTAAAAAGGTATTCCATGCAAATGGAAGCAAAAAAGACCAGGAGTAGCTATACCTATATCAGATAAAATAAACTAAAAGAGTGCAAAAAGGGACAAAGAAAATCACTATATAAAGGGGTCAATTCAACAAGAAGATACAACAATTGTAAATATGCACCCAACACTGGACCATCCAGATATATAAACATTACAGCTAAAAAAATAGACCCCCAATGTAACAATAGTTGGGGACTTCAACATCCCACTTTAAGTATTGCACAGATCATCTAGACAAAAAAAAAAAAAATCCACACCAAAAAAAATCAGATATAACCTGTGCTTTAGACCAAACGGACCTAATAGAAATTTACAGAACCTTTCACCCAATTGCTTCAGAACACAAATTATTTTCAAACATGAAATATTTTCAAGGATAGACCAAAAGTTAGGCCACAAAAATGTCTCCAAAAACTCAAAATAAGTGAAATCATATCAAATATTTTTTTCTAATCACAATGGAATAAAACTAGAAACCAATAACAAAAGGAACTTTACACACTATACAAACACATGGAAATTAAACAATGTGCTCATGCATGACCATTGGGTCAATGGAGAAATTAAGAAGGAAAAAGCAAAAATTTGTGAAACAAATGAGAATGGAAATACAACATACCAAAACCTATGGGATACAGCAAACGCCGTACAGAGGGAAGTTTTATAGCAATAAATGCCTATATCAAATAAGTAGAAAAACTTTACATAAGCTAATAATACATCTTAAAGATCTAGAAAACAAGGGGAAACCAGACCCAACATTAATAGCAGGAAATAAATAATAAAGATCAGAGCAAAAATAAATAAAATGGAGACAGAAAGTCAGCAAAACAAAAAGTTGGGTTTTTGGAAAGATAAACAAAATTAACATCTTTTAGCCAAACTAAGAAAAAAAAAGATGAGAAGATCCAAATAAACAAAATTAGCTTTGAAAAAGCAGTCCTGACAACTGATACCACAGAAGTTCAAAGGATTATTAAAGACTATTTTGAGCAACTATATGACAATAAATTGGAAACCCTAGAATAAAATGATAAATTTCTAAACACATACAACCTACAAAGATTGAACCATGAAGAAATCCAAAACCTGAATAGGTCAATAATAAATAAACAGCTAAAAAAATAGACAGCAGACATGATAAAAAAAAAAAAAACTCTCTCATGAAAGAAAAGGCCAGGATCTTATAGCTTCACTGCTTAATTATACAAAACATTTAAAGTGGAACTAATAACAATTCCACCCAAATTCTTAAAAAATTAAAAAACAGAAAAGGAAGGAATACTTCCAAGCTCACTCTATGAAGCTAGCATCACCCTGATACTAAAACCAGACAAAGAAAGCTATAAGCCAGTATCACTGATCAACATACATGCAAAAATCCTCAACAAAATACGAGCAAACTAAATTCAACAGCACATTAAACTGATCATTCAGTATAATCAATGAGTTTCATTCCAGAAATGCAAGAATAGTTTGAAACAGGCAAATCAATAATACATCACATCAAAAGAATGAAGGCCAAAACCCATATGATCATTTCAACACATGCCAAAAAAGCCTTTGATAAAATTTGATATTCCTTCATGATAAAAACGGAGTATAGAAGTAATATACCTCAGTACAACAAAACCATATACAAAAAATCCACAGCTAGTATCCTAAAAAGGAAAAACTGAAAGGCTTTCCTTTAATATCTGGAACAAGACAAGGATGCCTCCTTTCACCACTTTTATTCAACACAGTACTAGAAGCCCTAGCCAAAGCAATCAGACAAGACAAAGAATTAAAGGGAATGTACTTTGGAAAGGAAGTTGACAAATTAGCCCTGTTTGCAGATGGCATCTTAGAAAAGCTTAAAGTCTGCACACACACACACACACACACATGCACACACACACACACACATACACACACACACACACATCTGTCAGAACTGATAAACAAATTCAGTAAAACTGCAGCATGCAAAATCAACACGGAAATATCAGTTGCATTTCTACTTGCCAACAGCAAACAATATGAAAAAGAAACCAAGAGAATGATCCCATTTACAATAACTATAAAAAAGTAAACTACCTAGGAATAAATTAAAGAATGAAAGATCTCTACAATTAAAACTATAAAACATTGATGAAAGGAATTGAAAAGGACACTGAAAAATGGAAAGATAATCCACATTCATGGGTTGAAAGAAACAGTATTGTTTAAATGTCCAAACTGCCCAAAGCAATTTACAGATTCAATGCAATCCCTATCAAAATACCAATGTCATTCTTCACAGAAATAGAAAAAGATAATCCTACAATTTATATGGAACCACCAAAGACCCCAAGTAGCTAAAGCAATCCTGATCAAAAAGAACAAAGCTAAAAGCATTGCACTACCTTACCTCAAATATACTAGAGACAACCAAAGCAAAAATGGACAAATGGGATCACATCAAGCTAACAAGCTTCTGCACAACAAAGGTAACAATCAACAAAGTAAAGAGACAACCTATGGAGTCGAAGAAAATATTTGCAAACTACTCATCTGACAAGGGAATATATAAGGAGCTCAGACAACTCAATAGCAAAAACCCCCAAATAATATAATTTAAAACTGGGTAAAAGATCTGACATTTCTCAAAAGAACACATATAACTGGCCAGTAAGTTTATGAAAAAATGCTCAGGATCACTAATCAGAGAAATGCAAACCAAAACCACAGTTAAAATGGCTTTTACTAAAAACACAGGGAATAATCAATGCTAATTAGGATGTGGAAAAAGGGGAACACCTGTACATTGTTGGTGGGAATGTAGATTAGTACAGCCACTATGGAAAACTGGATGAAGCCTCCTCGAAAAACTAAAAATAGAACTTCAGTTGATCTGTCAATTCCACTACTGAATGTATATCCAAAAGAAAGGAAATCAACAGATCAAATAGATATCTGCACTTTTGTGTTTATTGCAGCACTATTCACAATAGCCAAAATATGGAATCAACCTAAGTGCCTATCAGTGATGAAAGCATAAAGAAAATGTAGCATATATACACAACAGAATATTATCCAGCTATAAAATAAAATGAAATCCTTTCATTTGCAGCAACATAGATGGAACTGAAGGTCATTATATTTAAGTGTAATAAGCCAAGCACAGAAAGACAAATAGCACATGTTCTCCTTCATATGTGAGAGCTAAAAAAGTGGATGTCATGAAGATAGAGAGTAGATTGGTTACCAGAGGCCAGGAAGGTGTGGGGGAATAAAAAGAGGTTGAATAATGGGTATAGAGATACAGTTTGATAGAGGAAATAAGATCTAGTGTTTGTCAGATCAGTAGGGTGACTCTACTAGGGATGGTTAATGGGTCCAAAAATTCAGTTAGATAGAAGGAATAAGATCTTTGGGGCAACTATAATTAACAGTAATTTATTGTATATTTCAAAATAACTAAAAGTGGAATTGGAATGTTACTAACCAAAAGAAATGATAAACGCTTGAAGTGTTGGATAATCCAATGACCCTGATTTTACAATTACAGATTGTGTGTCTATATCAAAAAATCACATGTACCCCATAAATATGTACAACTATTATATATTTGTAATAATTTAAATGTTTATAATAAAATATCCAGAACAGATAAATCTGTAGAGACAGAATGCATAAAGGCAGTGTGCTGAAACTGAGGCAAGGGACAATGCAGAAAAACTGCTTAATTGGTAAGAGGGTTTTACTTTGGAGTAACAGAAATGCCACAGAGGTGGCAGTTGAGCATGGTGAAAAGAATAAATTCCACTGAATTTTTCACTTGAAAATCATTCATTTTATGTAATTTTACCTCAATGATTGTTTCTTTAAAGAGAATATTCCATCTAGCTCATGGAACTGCCAGGAAGGCTGGAAAACTAAGCATGAAAAACTGACAGGCAAAAAGGGGAGTTCAGGCAGCCTGAATGACACAGAATTCATGCTACAGAATCAGTCTGGAGGGACACTGCTGCTCTGAGGCTGAGGACATATTCCACAGATTGCAGAGATGCACTCCCTATCCAATTGCAGACAGTGGCACAGGCAGTGTTACCTAGAAGAATGCTGTGCCATTGTCAAAAATTTAATTCTTCATTGTACCTGCATCTTGGGTTCATTATCTCAGACTCCTTAGCAGGCACATCTGACTAGCTGACTCTAATTCAAGTGCTGATATCCTAGCTCAAAGCGGGCTGGGAAGGTAAAGCATTTGACTGTTTCTGCTCATAAAGGGAGAGGCAGGTTTTTAACTGATCGACAGGGCAAAAAATTCCTCAATCAAGAAATGGTTCAGATGTTGAATAGGCTTTGCTCCAGATGATAAATGTCTACTGCATATTTAACCTTTTTCTTTTTGGAGGTTTCAGCTTATGCAATAAAAAAAAAACTCAATATAAATATTGACAAAGGGGAAATTATCTCCATTTGCAGATGACATGCTTGGAAAATTGAGTGAAGAACTCCAAGAAATACTGACAAAATGTAGCAAAATGGCTGAATACTGAATATACAAATACCAATGGGTTTTATAACCCATTAGAAATGGATATTGAAAAAAACTTACATTACTATAGGATTAAAAAGTTGTAAATAAGAAAGCATATAACAAGATTTTAGGACTACATAATAAACAATTCTAAAATCTTATCTAAGGACATAAAACAGATCTTGAATAGACATACCACATCTATTATTAATGAGAACAGTTAACATAATTTAATATTTTCATTGGATTAGTATATGATTTTAGGCTCTTTTTTTTTTTTTTTGAGACGGAGTTTCACTCTGTTACCCAGGCTGGAGTGCAATAGCACGATCTCGGCTCACCACAACCTGGTGTTCAAGCATCCTGGGTTCAAGCAATTCTTCCGCCTCGGCCTCCCGAGTAGCTGGGACTACAGGCGTGTGCCACCATGCCCAGCTAATCTTTTTATTTTTAGTAGAGACGGGGTTTCACCTTGTTGACCACGATGATCTTGATCTCTTGACCTCGTGATCCACCCGCCTCAGCTTCCCAAAGTGCTGGGATTATAGGTATGAGCCTCCGCACCCAGCCCCTCACTCTTACATTTTAATGATCAACTATTTTAACTAATTTCAGACATTCAATTTGTTTTAGATTCCTTGTCATAATCAAGTTATCATATTTTTAGTCAGTTTATTTTATCTATCGGTGTAGTCTTAATATACTGACAGGTCTTCCCTAATAGGTAAGCAAAATTTTTTTCAATTTAGACTTTGGTTTCAACTGCCTGTGAAAGAATATTCACCTACCTAAGGCTTACTTTCTTCATCCCTAAATGATTACAATAGTTGTTTTTCCAAACTAATTGACAGATAATGCATACAAAATTCATAGAATAGTTCTTGGTACATAACAAATAGATTATGAATATTATATAGGTCTTCTGTTTCCTGAAATCTGACAAAATATTTTTCTTCGGAATCCTCCAAAACAAACGATAATTTGTTTATTGAATGACTAAATGAATTAAATATTAGGCACCAAGTAGTAACATAGTATGAAGTACAGATAGTGGGATAAGTTCCAAAATTGTCTTAGGTAAAGAACATTTTTATTTTTATTTTATTTTTTGGAGATGAGTTTTGCTCCTCACCCAGGTGGAGTGCAATGGCATGATCTCAGCTCACGGCAACCTCTGCCTTCCAGGTTTAAGTTATTCTCCTGCCTCAGCCTCCTGAGCAGCTGGGATTACAGGTGTGCACCACTACGCCCAGCTAATTTTCATGTTTTCAGTAGAGATGGGGCTTCACGTTGGCCTAACCTCAAGTGGTCCACCAGCCTCAGCAATCCAAACTGCTGTGATTACATGCATGAGCCACAGTGCCGCCAATTTTTAGAAGCTCTTTTAAACATGGAGGATTAGGTTACATAAGAAAAATTGTTATGACTGATACTGTAGTCCTGAGATAATTTTAGCAATTATATATAAAAGCCAGAGAGTCACTTAATGAAGGCACATTTAACATCTGTCTGTTGGATTCTATTACTGAATTTGAAATACTAACTTAAAAAATTTAAATTTATAGATTTTATTGACCTAAACTGGCCACACTTAAACTGCTAATGGTTCCTATATTTATCAGATAAAGTAAAAGATGGAAAAACATCTCACTGTGAAACGTGTCATCCTCCAGGAGTTTTATCAAATTGTTTTTTGCCCACCAGCTACAATAAAGCTAGTGCATTTACTAATGTAAAATAGAGTACTGGTTTTGTTGAGGTTTACGTACTATTCTAATGATTACTTCAGTGATACCAGGGCTCTAAATGATGGCCACATGGATAATTACATTGTAATGTGTTTTCTTTTCAATTTAATCAGGTTTAGTTTTGTATCTAATAGAACTAGTGCCTTTAAAATATTGTGGTTGGTATCATATGAATGAAAATAATTTATTTGTAAAATGTTTGACCATTTTAGTTCCAGTACCATCTACCGTGTTCTTTTTAAAGTACTGCTTAATAGCAATAATAAATATCAACAAGTTGTTATTGTTCATTTGATAAATTAAGTTTCATATTTGAGAATTTATATTCTAGATTTATTACAAATTCTACTAACTAGGAAAGGTAAGATTGTTAGCTCTCTTTTCTGTAAACCTGGAGCTTTGTGATTGCTATCCTTTTGAAATGGAACTTGCTACCTACTAGGGCCACTTACTGAAACTTTTGCTGTCACAGAACGGTCCATTTAAATCTAAAGCACTGTGCATTCAGCTGTTTTCATTGCTATAAAGCAACACCTGAGAGGGGGTAATTTATAAAGACAAGAAGTTTATTTTGACTCAAGATGCTGGTGGCTGCTTCTGGTGAAGGCCTCAGAAAGCTTACAATCCTGCTAGAGGGTGAAGGAGGAACAGGTGTGTCACACGACAAGAGAAGAGATGAGGGAGGTCTTGGATTCTTTTAAACAGCCAGATTCCATGTGAACTAACAGAGCAAGAATGCCCTCATCACCATGTGCGGGGGAGCACCAGGCCTTTCATGAGGGATCATCCCCATGACACAAACACCTCCCACTAGGCCCAACCTTCAACACTGGGGATCAGAATTCAGCACGATATTCGGAGGGGACAAATACCCAAACTATATCACACTGTCACTTGCCTCTTTATTCTCTTTATGGTATGTTTTGATAACTAGAAGATATTAATTATAATGTAGTAAAATTTATTACTTTTCTGTTATCATTAACACTTTTTATATTCTGTTCAAGACAGTTTTCTATATTTCAAAGTCATAAAGACATTCTTTTTACATTATCTGTCAATGTTTTATTATTCACTTTTTCACACTTAGATTTGCAATCCACCTTGAATTGCTTCCATGTATGATGTGAGGTAGGGTAAAGCCGATGTTTTTTTCATCTAAATATAATTTTCTTTCCCCTCTAAACTGCAGTACCACCTTTTCCTAAATCAAGATTCATCTACCTATACATCTTTTTGTTCTGGGCTTCCCATTCTAATTCAATGGTCTATTTCAGAATTCAGCAAGCCTTTTCTATAAAGGCTTTTTTGGGGTCAAGAGGTATGATAGTGGCCAGGTGTGGTGGCTCACACCTGTAATCCTACACTTCAGGGGGTTGAGGTGGGAGGATCACTTGAGGCCAGGAATTTAAGGCTGGAGTGAGCTATGACCGCACCACTGGACTGAAGTCTGGGTGACAGACTGAGACCCTGTCTCTTAGAAACAAAATAAAAGGTGTGATAGTAAATATTTTGGACTCTGTAGGCTAAGAGGCAAAATTGAAGATATTGTATAGATTTTTATGTAATGAGAGGAAACAAATTTCCACAAACTTTTAATTCATGAAAATCAAAATATAATAAAACTTGAGTACAATTTTTGTTATACTGGTCTCCTAGTGAGAAGAACTGAACTGTTTTTGTTAATGGCAGAAATAATATTTTTGCTAAATTGGTATTCATAGAGTTCCTTATCATAAAAATCATTTGCAAATGTTTACCTGTTAATGCTAATTTGTAATGAAATTTTATGTATTTTATCATTAAAATATCTTTTTATGTTACACAGTAACTATTGTAAAATACTAATATTGAGACACCCATATGATTTTTTATTGAACATACTCCTCACTTGGAAGGCATTCAAAGAATCTCATTAGATTATTCTCTTAAGGTATTTATTTGCCTTTTAGCATGTCATTACATTGCAGGTTAATCACTTCCTAGTTAAAGGGTTAGGTGGAAGCGCCTCAATTTCACTGTTAAATTCATTTTAAAATATGGAAATTCCCTTTGCAATTGCATCAAAGTCCCAAAAACTCTACTGGAAATGTAGTTTGAGCTTGGAAAATACATCCACTGCAAATTTGTGTAGTATTGAAGATCTTGTTTCTTGTTTAAATTTTTTCTAGCATAGGAAGTAGGTAAAGCCACTTGTCATTTCTCATGATTCAAAAATTGTCAAAATGACTTTAATTCAGTTTAAGTTTCACATATAAGCATTGTTTTGCTTTGTAATTTTGGGTTGAATTTATTAAGCAACTATCACGTTTGCTGCAAAAGTGAATTTCTGAAGCCATTCAGAGTTCAAAATATTGGTTGAAGGGGTTCTTATTCTTCAGAAACATTGCAGTCTCAACCCTGAACTCAAAAAAAATCACAGTAAAATGTTACCACTGCTAAGCCATAAAATTACTTTCGGTAGGGAAAATCTAGGTATTCAACTTATACTTCAGACAAAAATTCTTGGAAGTAATGAAGTCCACAAGAGCAAATGAAGTTCATTGTTTTTCTACCAGTTCAATATTACATGATAGACTGAAATACTTTCCTCAAAATACCTACAGATGAATAATGCAATGAAAATCCAAGGCTTTAATCAACTTACATTTTCACAGCCTTTGTAAATTTGTAAACCAAAGCCTTTGCCTGCCCCAGATGTTTTTACCACCATTGATTATGACACATCTAAGTAGATTCCACCTCAGATTTTACTGAATTACTGTTTTCCCAATTTCTCTGAAAATATATCTCACATGTAGTTTCTCTATATAAAGAGTCGAATTTTTATTTCACTTCAAATTTGGTATTGTCTCTAGGAATAAACAATTGATCATTATCAGTATGATCTATGGACTTACACAGTCAAGGAAAACAACTTGAAATCATTTGCCTTATTCTTTAGTTGGTTACTGATGTTTCTTCTCAACTCTTCAAGCAACTGTTCTCACCATAAGCCCAATAGTCTTAAATAATTTTCTCTAGACACATTTTTCTCTCTTGCAATCAAACAATCTAATTAATGGCAAATGGCTTTCTTCGTGTGGGTAACAAAAGAGCCAGTTGGAGACCCACTTTGGTTGCAGTCTCCTCCACTGTTTATCTTCATAAATAATTTATAATAAAATATTCAGTTTTAATTTTTTAATTTTTCTATTATATTCCTGAGAGTTGGGAATATCATGGTGAGTGTTCAGTCTGGTAAGCAGATATATACTATTCTTGTAGCACAGCTCTAATGTTATTCCTTGATAAATGCAATACTTTGCCATCAAATTTGACAACAAAATAATCCACACCTCATTTGGTTTTTAAAATACGACATTTAGAGTCGACTATTTTCTTCATTTTGACGTGACTGGTAAAACTGAGAACAAAAAAATATGGTGGTATGATGGTACACACTTGGACATCACACAGTGATGTAGTTATAATTACATCACTGTGACTTATAGTGCACTCAGCAGCAGTGTGAATTAATAAGAGTGACACATATGATTTCTGTTGCAACTACTCAACTCTACCATTTCAGTGTAAAAGCAGCCATAGGCAGTATGTGACCAAATGAGCATAGCTGTATTCTAATAAAATTTTATTCATCAATGAAATTTAAATTTTATATAATTTTCAGGTGTCATAAGATAAGTTTTTCCAAGCCATTAAAAAATATAAAAATTCCTCTTAGCTTGCAGGCTTTACAAAAACAGGCAGCAGATAGATTTGGTCCATGGGCCATAGTTTCCCAGCTCCTAACAAAGATAATCAGCCAGAATAATATTTATCAAAATCTGTTTTGAAGATCCCTACCCTTGAGAAATATTTCTCAAAAATAAAAAGTCAAATAATCTTACAGAAAGTCATATACTATACATCTCAGTTGTGGATTCATGCTGTGCATATTAAACCCTCTGAGAAATTCTGAAATACAGAAACTCACCTGTTGTTGCCTAATCCAGATGTAATGATACTTATTTATTTTCCAGAGAATTCTTATTTACATAGAATTTCTGTTTGCATTCCTTAGAACTGAGGTGTGGGATATACTTCAAGAAATGTTGATATGGTTCTTCTGCCAATGGATGCCGCTGAAGAAGCATCATTAAAGTCTGTCTTCTCCCTGCCATGATGTCTAAGCTAGAGTCTCCTAAAGAGCCCAAAAAGCTGAGGAAGCTCTTCATTGGAGGGTTGAGCTTTCAAACAACGGATGAGAGCCTGAGGATGCATTCTGAGAAATGGGGAATGCCCACAGACTGTGTGGTAATGAGAGATCCAAACACCAAGTGCTCCAGGGGCTTTGGGTTTGTCACATAGGCCACTGTGGAGGAGGTGGATGCAGTCATGAATGCAAGGCCACACAAGGTGAATGGAAGAGTTGTGGAACCAAAGAGAGCTGTCTCAAGATTCTCAAAGACCAAGTGCCCACTTAACAGTGAAAAAGATATTGTTGGTGGCATTAAAGAACACACTGAAGAACATCACCTAAGACGTTAGTTTGAACAGTATGGAAAAACTGAAGCGACTGAAATCACAACTGACCAAGGCAGTGGCAAGAAAAGGGGCTTTGCCTTTGTAACCTTTGAGGACCATGACTCCATGGATAAGACTGTTATTCAGAAATGCCATACCGTGAATGGCCACAACTGTGAAGTTAGAAAAGCCCTATCGAAGCAAGAGCTGGCTAGTGCTTCATCCAGCCAAAGAGGTCAAACTGGTTATAAAAACTTTTCTGGTGGTTTTGGAGGTGGTTTTGATGAGAATGACAACTTTGGTCATGGAGGAAATTTCAGTGGTCATGGTGGCTTTGGTGCAGCCATGGTGGTGGATATGGTGGCAGTGGGGATGGCTATAATGGATTTGGTAATGATGGTGGTTATGGAGGAGGCGGCCCTGGTTACTCTGGAGGAAGCAGAGGCTATGGAAGTGGTGGACAGGGTTATGTAAACCAGGGCAGTGTCTATGGTGGGAGTGGCAGACGTGACAGCTATAACAATGGTGGTGGAGGCGGCTTTGGCGGTGGTAGTGGAAGCAATTTTGGAGATGGTGGAAGCTACAATGACTTCAGCAATTACAACAATCAGTCTTCAAATTTTGGACCCACGAAGGGAGGAAACTTTGGAGGCAGAAGCTCTGGCCCCTGTGGTGGTGGCGGCCAATACTTTGCCAAACCACAAAACCAAGGTGGCTATGGTGGTTCCAGTAGCAGCAGTAGCTATGGCAGTGGCAGAAGATTTTAATTAGGAAACAAAGCTTAGCAGGAGAGGAGAGTCAGAGAAGCGACAAGGAAGCTACAGGTTACAGCAGATTTGTGAACTCAGCCAAGCACAGTAGTTACAGGTCCTAGCTGCTACAAAGAAGACATGTTTTAGACAAATACTCATCTGTATGTACAAAAACTCCAGACTGCATTGTGACTAATTGTGTAACAGGCTATTTTAGTTTCTGTTCTGTGGAAAGCGTAAAGCAATCCAAAAAAGTGTTTTAATGTAGATTTCTTTTTTGCATCCATGCTGTTGATTACTAAATGTAATACCCTGATTGTGATGCTGAATAAATGTCTTTTTTTTTTTAATGTGCTGTGTAAAGTTAGTTTACTCTGAAGCCATCTTGGTAAATTTCCCCAACAGTGTGAAGTTAGAATTCCTTCAGGGTGATGCAAGGTTGTATTTGGAATTTATATACAACCTGCTTGTATATAAAGACTAAATGAAGCCATTGTCTTCAGAAATCTTGGTATAGTTGAACTGATAGTTACTGCTGTGACCTGAAGCTCACCATTAAAAGGGATGACTCAAGCAAAATCATGAAATTATTGGTTATAAAAAATGATTGTTGGCACATCCTATGTAATATATCTAAATTAAATCACAGTATCAGATAAAATTATAGATGGAAATGAAGCCTATGTATCATCCATTATCACGTGTATTCCACAAATGATTTAATTCTTTTAAAAAAGAAATATTGATATGGTCTAGTACACTTAACATATAGTCAAGTAAAGTAACAAAGTTCTGAGAATTTAAAAGTTTGCATTTTTCTAGAAAAGCACTCTCTATAAATTGGTCTTAACAATAAAAACAAAACCAAGTTTTAGAGGAGAGATCCAAGATGGCCGACTAACAACAGCTCAGGAATGTAGCTCCCAGTGAAAGCACAGAGAACGAGTGGACGCCGCACTTTCCGACGAGTTTTTGTTGCCCACAGACCGGGAGATTCCCGG